>JAXIVJ010005372.1:72500-74517 GCA_036785665.1 Chirona hameri | reverse complement strand
ATCATCAACATCATCATCAACATCATCAGCAACATCATCAGCAACATCATCAGCAACATCATCATCATCATCATCATCATCATCATCATCATCATCATCATCATCATCATCTTCATCATCATCATCATCATCATCATCATCATCATCATCATCATCATCATCATCATCATCATCATCATCATCATCATCATCATCATCATCATCATCATCATCATCATCATCATCATCATCATCATCATCATCATCATCATCATCATCATCATCATCATCATCATCATCATCATCATCATTATCATCATCATGCCCGGAGGCGGTGTTGTACCGCCTCCGGGCATACCACACCGCCTCCGGGCATACAACACCGCCTCCGGGCATACTACACCGCCTCCGGGCATACCACACCGCCTCCGGGCATACAACACCGCCTCCGGGCATACTACACCGCCTCCGGGCATACCACACCGCCTCCGGGCATACAACACCGCCTCCGGGCATACAACACCGCCTCCGGGCATACCACACCGCCTCCGGGCATACAACACCGCCTCCGGGCATACAACACCGCAAACGGGCATACCACACCGTCTCACGTCATCATCAGCAACATCATCAGCAACATCATCAGCAACATCATCAGCAACATCATCAACAACATCATCATCAGCAACATCATCATCAGCAACATCATCATCAGCAACATCATCATCATCATCATCATCATCATCATCATCATCATCATCATCATCATCATCATCATCATCATCATCATCATCATCATCATCATCATCATCATCATCATCATCATCATCATCATCATCATCATCATCATCATCATCATCATCATCATCATCATCATCATCATCATCATCATCATCATCATCATCATCATCATCATCATTATCATCATCAACATCATCATCAACATCATCATCAACATCATCATCAACATCATCATCAACATCATCAGCAACATCATCAGCAACATCATCAGCAACATCATCAGCAACATCATCAACAACATCATCATCAGCAACATCATCATCAGCAACATCATCATCAGCAACATCATCATCATCATCATCATCATCATCATCATCATCATCATCATCATCATCATCATCATCATCATCATCATCATCATCATCATCATCATCATCATCATCATCATCATCATCATCATCATCATCATCATCATCATCATCATCATCATCATCATCATCATCATCATCATCATCATCATCATCATCATCATCATCATCATCATCATCATCATCATCATCATCATCATCATCATCATCATCATCATCATCATCATCATCATCATCATCATCATCATCATCATCATCATCATCATCATCATCATTATCATCATCATGCCCGGAGGCGGTGTTGCACCGCCTCCGGGCATACCACACCGCCTCCGGCATACAACACCGCCTCCGGGCATACTACACCGCCTCCGGGCATACCACACCGCCTCCGGGCATACAACACCGCCTCCGGGCATACTACACCGCCTCCGGGCATACCAGACCGCCTCAGGGCATACAACACCGCCTCCGGGCATACAACACCGCCTCCGGGCATACCACACCGCCTCCGGGCATACAACACCGCCCTCCGGGCATACCACACCGCCTCCGGGCATACAACACCGCCTCCGGGCATACAACACCGCCTCCGGGCATACCACACCGCCTCCGGGCATACAACACCGCCTCCGGGCATACAACACCGCCTCCGGGCATACCACACCGTCTCACGTCATCATCAGCAACATCATCAGCAACATCATCAGCAACATCATCAGCAACATCACCAGCAACATCATCAGCAACATCATCAGCAACATCATCAGCAACATCATCATCAACATCATCATCAACATCATCATTAACATCATCATCAACATCAACATCATCATCAACATCATCATCAACATCATCATCAACATATCATCAACATCATCATCAACATCATCATCAACATCATCATCAACATCATCATCAACATCATC
>JAXIVJ010005372.1:62500-65000 GCA_036785665.1 Chirona hameri | reverse complement strand
TCATCATCAACATCATCATCAACATCATCATCAACATCATCAGCAACATCATCAGCAACATCATCAGCAACATCATCAGCAAACATCATCAGCAACATCATCAACAACATCATCATCAGCAACATCATCATCAGCAACATCATCATCAGCAACATCATCATCATCATCATCATCATCATCATCATCATCATCATCATCATCATCATCATCATCATCATCATCATCATCATCATCATCATCATCATCATCATCATCATCATCATCATCATCATCATCATCATCATCATCATCATCATCATCATCTTCATCATCATCATCATCATCATCATCATCATCATCATCATCATCATCATCATCATCATCATCATCATCATCATCATCATCATCATCATCATCATCATCATCATCATCATCATCATCATTATCATCATCATGCCCGGAGGCGGTGTTGTACCGCCTCCGGGCATACCACACCGCCTCCGGGCATACAACACCGCCTCCGGGCATACTACACCGCCTCCGGGCATACCACACCGCCCTCCGGGCATACAACACCGCCTCCGGGCATACTACACCGCCTCCGGGCATACCAGACCGCCTCAGGGCATACAACACCGCCTCCGGGCATACAACACCGCCTCCGGGCATACCACACCGCCTCCGGGCATACAACACCGCCTCCGGGCATACAACACCGCCTCCGGGCATACCACACCGCCTCCGGGCATACAACACCGCCTCCGGCATACAACACCGCCTCCGGGCATACCACACCGTCTCACGTCATCATCAGCAACATCATCAGCAACATCATCAGCAACATCACCAGCAACATCATCAGCAACATCATCAGCAACATCACCAGCAACATCATCATCAACATCACACAACATCATCAGCAACATCATCAGCAACATCATCATCAAATCAAGATCATCATCAACAGCAACATCATCATCAGCAACATCATCATCAGCAACATCATCATCATCATCATCATCATCATCATCATCATCATCATCATCATCATCATCATCATCATCATCATCATCATCATCATCATCATCATCATCACCATCATCATCATCATCATCATCATCATCATCATCATCATCATCATCATCATCATCATCATCATCATCATCATCTTCATCATCATCATCATCATCATCATCATCATCATCATCATCATCATCATCATCATCATCATCATCATCATCATCATCATCATCATCATCATCATCATCATCATCATCATCATCATCATCATCATCATCATCATCATCATCATCATCATTATCATCATCATGCCCGGAGGCGGTGTTGTACCGCCTCCGGGCATACCACACCGCCTCCGGGCATACAACACCGCCTCCGGGCATACTACACCGCCTCCGGGCATACCACACCGCCTCCGGGCATACAACACCGCCTCCGGGCATACTACACCGCCTCCGGGCATACCACACCGCCTCCGGGCATACAACACCGCCTCCGGGCATACAACACCGCCTCCGGGCATACCACACCGCCTCCGGGCATACAACACCGCCTCCGGGCATACAACACCGCAAACGGCATACCACACCGTCTCACGTCATCATCAGCAACATCATCAGCAACATCATCAGCAACATCATCAGCAACATCATCAACAACATCATCATCAGCAACATCATCATCAGCAACATCATCATCAGCAACATCATCATCATCATCATCATCATCATCATCATCATCATCATCATCATCATCATCATCATCATCATCATCATCATCATCATCATCATCATCATCATCATCATCATCATCATCATCATCATCATCATCATCATCATCATCATCATCATCATCATCATCATCATCATCATCATCATCATCATCATCATCATCATCATCATCATTATCATCATCAACATCATCAGCAACATCATCAGCAACATCATCAGCAACATCATCAGCAACATCATCAACAACATCATCATCAGCAACATCATCATCAGCAACATCATCATCAGCAACATCATCATCATCATCATCATCATCATCATCATCATCATCATCATCATCATCATCATCATCATCATCATCATCATCATCATCATCATCATCATCATCATCATCATCATCATCATCATTATCATCATCATGCCCGGAGGCGGTGTTGTACCGCCTCCGGGCATACCACACCGCCTCCGGGCATACAACACCGCCTCCGGGCATACTACACCGCCTCCGGGCATACCACACCGCCCTCGGGCATACAACACCGCCTCCGGGCATACTAGCACCGCCTCCGGGCATACCACACCGCCTCCGGGCATACAACACCGCCTCCGGGCATACAACACCGCCTCCGGGCATACCACACCGCCTCCGGCATACAACACCGCCTCCGGGCATACAACACCGCAAACGGGCATACCACACCGTCTCACGTCATCATCAGCAACATCATCAGCAACATCATCAGCAACATCATCAGCAACATCACCAGCAA
>JAXIVJ010005372.1:47500-50000 GCA_036785665.1 Chirona hameri | reverse complement strand
CCTCCGGGCATACAACACCGCCTCCGGGCATACCACACCGCCTCCGGGCATACAACACCGCCTCCGGGCATACCACACCGCCTCCGGGCATACAACACCGCCTCCGGGCATACAACACCGCCTCCGGGCATACCACACCGCCTCCGGGCATACAACACCGCCTCCGGGCATACAACACCGCCTCCGGGCATACCACACCGTCTCACGTCATCATCAGCAACATCATCAGCAACATCATCAGCAACATCATCAGCAACATCACCAGCAACATCATCAGCAACATCATCAGCAACATCATCAGCAACATCATCATCAACATCATCATCAACATCATCATTAACATCATCATCAACATCAACATCATCATCAACATCATCATCAACATCATCATCAACATATCATCAACATCATCATCAACATCATCATCAACATCATCATCAACATCATCATCAACATCATCAGCAACATCATCAGCAACATCATCAGCAACATCATCAGCAACATCATCAGCAACATCATCAACAACATCATCATCAGCAACATCATCATCAGCAACATCATCATCAGCAACATCATCATCATCATCATCATCATCATCATCATCATCATCATCATCATCATCATCATCATCATCATCATCATCATCATCATCATCATCATCATCATCATCATCATCATCATCATCATCATCATCATCATCATCATCATCATCATCATCATCATCATCATCATCATCATCATCATCATCATCATCATCATCATCATCATCATCATCATCATCATCATCATCATCATCATCATCATCATCATCATCATCATCATCATCATCATCATCATCATCATCATCATTATCATCATCATGCCCGGAGGCGGTGTTGTACCGCCTCCGGGCATACCACACCGCCTCCGGGCATACAACACCGCCTCCGGGCATACTACACCGCCTCCGGGCATACCACACCGCCTCCGGGCATACAACACCGCCTCCGGGCATACTACACCGCCTCCGGGCATACCAGACCGCCTCAGGGCATACAACACCGCCTCCGGGCATACAACACCGCCTCCGGGCATACCACACCGCCTCCGGGCATACAACACCGCCTCCGGGCATACAACACCGCCTCCGGGCATACCACACCGCCTCCGGGCATACAACACCGCCTCCGGGCATACAACACCGCCTCCGGGCATACCACACCGTCTCACGTCATCATCAGCAACATCATCAGCAACATCATCAGCAACATCACCAGCAACATCATCAGCAACATCATCAGCAACATCACCAGCAACATCATCATCAACATCATCAGCAACATCATCAGCAACATCATCAGCAACATCATCATCAACATCATCATCAACAGCAACATCATCATCAGCAACATCATCATCAGCAACATCATCATCATCATCATCATCATCATCATCATCATCATCATCATCATCATCATCATCATCATCATCATCATCATCATCATCATCATCATCACCATCATCATCATCATCATCATCATCATCATCATCATCATCATCATCATCATCATCATCATCATCATCATCATCTTCATCATCATCATCATCATCATCATCATCATCATCATCATCATCATCATCATCATCATCATCATCATCATCATCATCATCATCATCATCATCATCATCATCATCATCATCATCATCATCATCATCATCATCATCATCATCATCATTATCATCATCATGCCCGGAGGCGGTGTTGTACCGCCTCCGGGCATACCACACCGCCTCCGGGCATACAACACCGCCTCCGGGCATACTACACCGCCTCCGGGCATACCACACCGCCTCCGGGCATACAACACCGCCTCCGGGCATACTACACCGCCTCCGGGCATACCACACCGCCTCCGGGCATACAACACCGCCTCCGGGCATACAACACCGCCTCCGGGCATACCACACCGCCTCCGGGCATACAACACCGCCTCCGGGCATACAACACCGCAAACGGGCATACCACACCGTCTCACGTCATCATCAGCAACATCATCAGCAACATCATCAGCAACATCATCAGCAACATCATCAACAACATCATCATCAGCAACATCATCATCAGCAACATCATCATCAGCAACATCATCATCATCATCATCATCATCATCATCATCATCATCATCATCATCATCATCATCATCATCATCATCATCATCATCATCATCATCATCATCATCATCATCATCATCATCATCATCATCATTATCATCATCATGCCCGGAGGCGGTGTTGTACCGCCTCCGGGCATACCACACCGCCTCCGGGCATACAACACCGCCTCCGGGCATACTACACCGCCTCCGGGCATACCACACCGCCTCCGGGCATACAACACCGCCTCCGGGCATACTACACCGCCTCCGGGCATACCACACCGCCTCCGGGCATACAACACCGCCTCCGGGCATACTGCACCGCCTCCGGGCATACCACACCGCCTCCGGGCATACAACACCGC
>JAXIVJ010005372.1:20000-30000 GCA_036785665.1 Chirona hameri | reverse complement strand
ACACCGTCTCACGTCATCATCAGCAACATCATCAGCAACATCATCAGCAACATCATCAGCAACATCATCAACAACATCATCATCAGCAACATCATCATCAGCAACATCATCATCAGCATCATCATCATCATCATCATCATCATCATCATCATCATCATCATCATCATCATCATCATCATCATCATCATCATCATCATCATCATCATCATCATCATCATCATCATCATCATCATCATCATCATCATCATCATCATCATCATCATCATCATCATCATCATCATCATCATCATCATCATCATCATCATCATCATCATCATCATCATCATCATCATCATCATCATCATTATCATCATCAACATCATCATCAACATCATCATCAACATCATCATCAACATCATCAGCAACATCACCAGCAACATCATCAGCAACATCATCAGCAACATCATCAGCAACATCATCAGCAACATCATCAACAACATCATCATCAGCAACATCATCATCAGCAACATCATCATCAGCAACATCATCATCATCATCATCATCATCATCATCATCATCATCATCATCATCATCATCATCATCATCATCATCATCATCATCATCATCATCATCATCATCATCATCATCATCATCATCATCATCATCATCATCATCATCATCATCATCATCATCATCATCATCATCATCATCATCATCATCATCATCATTATCATCATCATGCCCGGAGGCGGTGTTGTACCGCCTCCGGATATACCACACCGCCTCCGGGCATACAACACCGCCTCCGGGCATACTACACCGCCTCCGGGCATACCACACCGCCTCCGGGCATACAACACCGCCTCCGGGCATACTACACCGCCTCCGGGCATACCACACCGCCTCCGGGCATACAACACCGCCTCCGGGCATACAACACCGCCTCCGGGCATACCACACCGCCTCCGGGCATACAACACCGCCTCCGGGCATACAACACCGCAAACGGGCATACCACACCGTCTCACGTCATCATCAGCAACATCATCAGCAACATCATCAGCAACATCATCAGCAACATCACCAGCAACATCATCAGCAACATCATCAGCAACATCATCAGCAACATCATCATCAACATCATCATCAACATCATCATTAACATCATCATCAACATCAACATCATCATCAACATCATCATCAACATCATCATCAACATATCATCAACATCATCATCAACATCATCATCAACATCATCATCAACATCATCATCAACATCATCAGCAACATCATCAGCAACATCATCAGCAACATCATCAGCAACATCATCAACAACATCATCATCAGCAACATCATCATCAGCAACATCATCATCATCAGCAACATCATCATCATCATCATCATCATCATCATCATCATCATCATCATCATCATCATCATCATCATCATCATCATCATCATCATCATCATCATCATCATCATCATCATCATCATCATCATCATCATCATCATCATCATCATCATCATCATCATCATCATCATCATCATCATCATCATCATCATCATCATTATCATCATCATGCCCGGAGGCGGTGTTGTACCGCCTCCGGGCATACCACACCGCCTCCGGGCATACAACACCGCCTCCGGGCATACTACACCGCCTCCGGGCATACCACACCGCCTCCGGGCATACAACACCGCCTCCGGGCATACTACACCGCCTCCGGGCATACCACACCGCCTCCGGGCATACAACACCGCCTCCGGGCATACTGCACCGCCTCCGGGCATACCACACCGCCTCCGGGCATACAACACCGCCTCCGGGCATACTACACCGCCTCCGGGCATACCAGACCGCCTCAGGGCATACAACACCGCCTCCGGGCATACAACACCGCCTCCGGGCATACCACACCGCCTCCGGGCATACAACACCGCCTCCGGGCATACAACACCGCCTCCGGGCATACCACACCGCCTCCGGGCATACAACACCGCCTCCGGGCATACAACACCGCCTCCGGGCATACCACACCGTCTCACGTCATCATCAGCAACATCATCAGCAACATCATCAGCAACATCATCAGCAACATCATCAACAACATCATCATCAGCAACATCATCATCAGCAACATCATCATCCGCAACATCATCATCATCATCATCATCATCATCATCATCATCATCATCATCATCATCATCATCATCATCATCATCATCATCATCATCATCATCATCATCATCATCATCATCATCATCATCATCATCATCATCATCATCATCATCATCATCATCATCATCATCATCATCATCATCATCATCATCATCATTATCATCATCAACATCATCATCAACATCATCATCAACATCATCATCAACATCATCATCAACATCATCATCAACATCATCAGCAACATCATTAGCAACATCATCAGCAACATCATCAGCAACATCATCAACAACATCATCATCATCAACATCATCATCAGCAACATCATCATCAGCAACATCATCATCATCATCATCATCATCATCATCATCATCATCATCATCATCATCATCATCATCATCATCATCATCATCATCATCATCATCATCATCATCATCATCATCATCATCATCATCATCATCATCATCATCATCATCATCATCATCATCATCATCATCATCATCATCATCATCATCATCATCATCATCATCATCATCATCATCATCATCATCATCATAATCATCATCATCATCATCATCATCATCATCATCATCATTATCATCATCATGCCCGGAGGCGGTGTTGTACCGCCTCCGGGCATACCACACCGCATCCGGGCATACAACACCGCCTCCGGGCATACTACACCGCCTCCGGGCATACCACACCGCCTCCGGGCATACAACACCGCCTCCGGGCATACTACACCGCCTCCGGGCATACCAGACCGCCTCAGGGCATACAACACCGCCTCCGGGCATACAACACCGCCTCCGGGCATACCACACCACCTCCGGGCATACAACACCGCCTCCGGGCATACAACACCGCCTCCGGGCATACCACACCGCCTCCGGGCATACCACACCGCCTCCGGGCATACAACACCGCCTCCGGGCATACAACACCGCCTCCGGGCATACCACACCGTCTCACGTCATCATCAGCAACATCATCAGCAACATCATCAGCAACATCACCAGCAACATCATCAGCAACATCATCAGCAACATCATCAGCAACATCATCAGCAACATCATCAGCAACATCATCATCAACATCATCATCAACATCATCATCAACATCATCATCAACATCATCATCAACATCATCAGCAACATCATCAGCAACATCATCAGCAACATCATCAGCAACATCATCAACAACATCATCATCAGCAACATCATCATCAGCAACATCATCATCAGCAACATCATCATCATCATCATCATCATCATCATCATCATCATCATCATCATCATCATCATCATCATCATCATCATCATCATCATCATCATCATCATCATCATCATCATCATCATCATCATCATCATCATCATCATCATCATCATCATCATCATCATCATCATCATCATCATCATCATCATTATCATCATCATGCCCAGAGGCGGTGTTGTACCGCCTCCGGGCATACCACACCGCCTCCGGGCATACAACACCGCCTCCGGGCATACTACACCGCTTCCGGGCATACCACACCGCCTCCGGGCATACAACACCGCCTCCGGGCATACTACACCGTCTCCGGGCATACCACACCGCCTCCGGGCATACAACAACGCCTCCGGGCATACTGCACCGCCTCCGGGCATACCACACCGCCTCCGGGCATACAACACCGCCTCCGGGCATACTACACCGCCTCCGGGCATACCAGACCGCCTCAGGGCATACAACACCGCCTCCGGGCATACAACACCGCCTCCGAGCATACCACACCGCCTCCGGGCATACAACACCGCCTCCGGGCATACAACACCGCCTCCGGGCATACCACACCGCCTCCGGGCATACAACACCGCCTCCGGGCATACAACACCGCCTCCGGGCATACCACACCGTCTCACGTCATCATCAGCAACATCATCAGCAACATCATCAGGAACATCACCAGCAACATCATCAGCAACATCATCAGCAACATCATCAGCAACATCATCAGCAACATCATCATCAACATCATCATCAACATCATCATCAACATCATCATCAACATCATCATCAACATCATCAGCAACATCATCAGCAACATCATCAGCAACATCATCAGCAACATCATCAACAACATCATCATCATCATCATCATCATCATCATCATCATCATCATCATCATCATCATCATCATCATCATCATCATCATCATCATCATCATCATCATCATCATCATCATCATCATCATCATCATCATCATCATCATCATCATCATTATCATCATCATGCCCGGAGGCGGTGTTGTACCGCCTCCGGGCATACCACACCGCCTCCGGGCATACAACACCGCCTCCGGGCATACTACACCGCCTCCGGGCATACCACACCGCCTCCGGGCATACAACACCGCCTCCGGGCATACTACACCGCCTCCGGGCATACCACACCGCCTCCGGGCATACAACACCGCCTCCGGGCATACTGCACCGCCTCCGGGCATACCACACCGCCTCCGGGCATACAACACCGCCTCCGGGCATACTACACCGCCTCCGGGCATACCAGACCGCCTCAGGGCATACAACACCGCCTCCGGGCATACAACACCGCCTCCGGGCATACCACACCGCCTCCGGGCATACAACACCGCCTCCGGGCATACAACACCGCCTCCGGGCATACCACACCGCCTCCGGGCATACAACACCGCCTCCGGGCATACAACACCGCCTCCGGGCATACCACACCGTCTCACGTCATCATCAGCAACATCATCAGCAACATCATCAGCAACATCATCAGCAACATCATCAACAACATCATCATCAGCAACATCATCATCAGCAACATCATCATCAGCAACATCATCATCATCATCATCATCATCATCATCATCATCATCATCATCATCATCATCATCATCATCATCATCATCATCATCATCATCATCATCATCATCATCATCATCATCATCATCATCATCATCATCATCATCATCATCATCATCATCATCATCATCATCATCATCATCATCATCATCATCATCATCATCATCATCATCATCATCATCATCATCATTATCATCATCAACATCATCATCAACATCATCATCAACATCATCATCAACATCATCAGCAACATCACCAGCAACATCATCAGCAACATCATCAGCAACATCATCAGCAACATCATCAGCAACATCATCAACAACATCATCATCAGCAACATCATCATCAGCAACATCATCATCAGCAACATCATCATCATCATCATCATCATCATCATCATCATCATCATCATCATCATCATCATCATCATCATCATCATCATCATCATCATCATCATCATCATCATCATCATCATCATCATCATCATCATCATCATCATCATCATCATCATCATCATCATCATCATCATCATTATCATCATCATGCCCGGAGGCGGTGTTGTACCGCCTCCGGGCATACCACACCGCCTCCGGGCATACAACACCGCCTCCGGGCATACTACACCGCCTCCGGGCATACCACACCGCCTCCGGGCATACAACACCGCCTCCGGGCATACTACACCGCCTCCGGGCATACCACACCGCCTCCGGGCATACAACACCGCCTCCGGGCATACAACACCGCCTCCGGGCATACCACACCGCCTCCGGGCATACAACACCGCCTCCGGGCATACAACACCGCAAACGGGCATACCACACCGTCTCACGTCATCATCAGCAACATCATCAGCAACATCATCAGCAACATCATCAGCAACATCACCAGCAACATCATCAGCAACATCATCAGCAACATCATCAGCAACATCATCATCAACATCATCATCAACATCATCATTAACATCATCATCAACATCAACATCATCATCAACATCATCATCAACATCATCATCAACATATCATCAACATCATCATCAACATCATCATCAACATCATCATCAACATCATCATCAACATCATCAGCAACATCATCAGCAACATCATCAGCAACATCATCAGCAACATCATCAACAACATCATCATCATCATCATCATCATCATCATCATCATCATCATCATCATCATCATCATCATCATCATCATCATCATCATCATCATCATCATCATCATCATCATCATCATCATCATCATCATCATCATCATCATCATCATCATCATCATCATCATCATCATCATCATCATCATCATCATCATCATCATCATCATTATCATCATCATGCCCGGAGGCGGTGTTGTACCGCCTCCGGGCATACCACACCGCCTCCGGGCATACAACACCGCCTCCGGGCATACTACACCGCCTCCGGGCATACCACACCGCCTCCGGGCATACAACACCGCCTCCGGGCATACTACACCGCCTCCGGGCATACCACACCGCCTCCGGGCATACAACACCGCCTCCGGGCATACTGCACCGCCTCCGGGCATACCACACCGCCTCCGGGCATACAACACCGCCTCCGGGCATACTACACCGCCTCCGGGCATACCAGACCGCCTCAGGGCATACAACACCGCCTCCGGGCATACAACACCGCCTCCGGGCATACCACACCGCCTCCGGGCATACAACACCGCCTCCGGGCATACAACACCGCCTCCGGGCATACCACACCGCCTCCGGGCATACAACACCGCCTCCGGGCATACAACACCGCCTCCGGGCATACCACACCGTCTCACGTCATCATCAGCAACATCATCAGCAACATCATCAGCAACATCATCAGCAACATCATCAACAACATCATCATCAGCAACATCATCATCAGCAACATCATCATCAGCATCATCATCATCATCATCCTCATCATCATCATCATCATCATCATCATCATCATCATCATCATCATCATCATCATCATCATCATCATCATCATCATCATCATCATCATCATCATCATCATCATCATCATCATCATCATCATCATCATCATCATCATCATCATCATCATCATCATCATCATCATCATCATCATCATCATCATCATCATCATCATCATCATCATCATCATTATCATCATCAACATCATCATCAACATCATCATCAACATCATCATCAACATCATCAGCAACATCACCAGCAACATCATCAGCAACATCATCAGCAACATCATCAGCAACATCATCAGCAACATCATCAACAACATCATCATCAGCAACATCATCATCAGCAACATCATCATCAGCAACATCATCATCATCATCATCATCATCATCATCATCATCATCATCATCATCATCATCATCATCATCATCATCATCATCATCATCATCATCATCATCATCATCATCATCATCATCATCATCATCATCATCATCATCATCATCATCATCATCATCATCATCATCATCATCATCATCATCATCATTATCATCATCATGCCCGGAGGCGGTGTTGTACCGCCTCCGGGCATACCACACCGCCTCCGGGCATACAACACCGCCTCCGGGCATACTACACCGCCTCCGGGCATACCACACCGCCTCCGGGCATACAACACCGCCTCCGGGCATACTACACCGCCTCCGGGCATACCACACCGCCTCCGGGCATACAACACCGCCTCCGGGCATACAACACCGCCTCCGGGCATACCACACCGCCTCCGGGCATACAACACCGCCTCCGGGCATACAACACCGCAAACGGGCATACCACACCGTCTCACGTCATCATCAGCAACATCATCAGCAACATCATCAGCAACATCATCAGCAACATCACCAGCAACATCATCAGCAACATCATCAGCAACATCATCAGCAACATCATCATCAACATCATCATCAACATCATCATTAACATCATCATCAACATCAACATCATCATCAACATCATCATCAACATCATCATCAACATATCATCAACATCATCATCAACATCATCATCAACATCATCATCAACATCATCATCAACATCATCAGCAACATCATCAGCAACATCATCAGCAACATCATCAGCAACATCATCAACAACATCATCATCAGCAACATCATCATCAGCAACATCATCATCATCAGCAACATCATCATCATCATCATCATCATCATCATCATCATCATCATCATCATCATCATCATCATCATCATCATCATCATCATCATCATCATCATCATCATCATCATCATCATCATCATCATCATCATCATCATCATCATCATCATCATCATCATCATCATCATCATCATCATCATCATCATCATCATCATCATCATCATCATCATCATCATCATCATCATCATCATTATCATCATCATGCCCGGAGGCGGTGTTGTACCGCCTCCGGGCATACCACACCGCCTCCGGGCATACAACACCGCCTCCGGGCATACTACACCGCCTCCGGGCATACCACACCGCCTCCGGGCATACAACACCGCCTCCGGGCATACTACACCGCCTCCGGGCATACCACACCGCCTCCGGGCATACAACACCGCCTCCGGGCATACTGCACCGCCTCCGGGCATACCACACCGCCTCCGGGCATACAACACCGCCTCCGGGCATACTACACCGCCTCCGGGCATACCAGACCGCCTCAGGGCATACAACACCGCCTCCGGGCATACAACACCGCCTCCGGGCATACCACACCGCCTCCGGGCATACAACACCGCCTCCGGGCATACAACACCGCCTCCGGGCATACCACACCGCCTCCGGGCATACAACACCGCCTCCGGGCATACAACACCGCCTCCGGGCATACCACACCGTCTCACGTCATCATCAGCAACATCATCAGCAACATCATCAGCAACATCATCAGCAACATCATCAACAACATCATCATCAGCAACATCATCATCAGCAACATCATCATCAGCATCATCATCATCATCATCATCATCATCATCATCATCATCATCATCATCATCATCATCATCATCATCATCATCATCATCATCATCATCATCATCATCATCATCATCATCATCATCATCATCATCATCATCATCATCATCATCATCATCATCATCATCATCATCATCATCATCATCATCATCATCATCATCATCATCATCATCATCATCATCATCATCATCATCATCATCATCATCATTATCATCATCAACATCATCATCAACATCATCATCAACATCATCATCAACATCATCAGCAACATCACCAGCAACATCATCAGCAACATCATCAGCAACATCATCAGCAACATCATCAGCAACATCATCAACAACATCATCATCAGCAACATCATCATCAGCAACATCATCATCAGCAACATCATCATCATCATCATCATCATCATCATCATCATCATCATCATCATCATCATCATCATCATCATCATCATCATCATCATCATCATCATCATCATCATCATCATCATCATCATCATCATCATCATCATCATCATCATCATCATCATCATCATCATCATCATCATCATCATCATCATCATCATCATCATCATCATCATCATTATCATCATCATGCCCGGAGGCGGTGTTGTACCGCCTCCGGGCATACCACACCGCCTCCGGGCATACAACACCGCCTCCGGGCATACTACACCGCCTCCGGGCATACCACACCGCCTCCGGGCATACAACACCGCCTCCGGGCATACTACACCGCCTCCGGGCATACCACACCGCCTCCGGGCATACAACACCGCCTCCGGGCATACAACACCGCCTCCGGGCATACCACACCGCCTCCGGACATACAACACCGCCTCCGGGCATACAACACCGCAAACGGGCATACCACACCGTCTCACGTCATCATCAGCAACATCATCAGCAACATCATCAGCAACATCATCAGCAACATCACCAGCAACATCATCAGCAACATCATCAGCAAC
>JAXIVJ010005372.1:7500-15000 GCA_036785665.1 Chirona hameri | reverse complement strand
CGCCTCCGGGCATACAACACCGCCTCCGGGCATACAACACCGCCTCCGGGCATACCACACCGTCTCACGTCATCATCAGCAACATCATCAGCAACATCATCAGCAACATCATCAGCAACATCATCAACAACATCATCATCAGCAACATCATCATCAGCAACATCATCATCAGCATCATCATCATCATCATCATCATCATCATCATCATCATCATCATCATCATCATCATCATCATCATCATCATCATCATCATCATCATCATCATCATCATCATCATCATCATCATCATCATCATCATCATCATCATCATCATCATCATCATCATCATCATCATCATCATCATCATCATCATCATCATCATCATCATCATCATCATCATCATCATCATCATCATCATCATCATCATTATCATCATCAACATCATCATCAACATCATCATCAACATCATCATCAACATCATCAGCAACATCACCAGCAACATCATCAGCAACAACATCAGCAACATCATCAGCAACATCATCAGCAACATCATCAACAACATCATCATCAGCAACATCATCATCAGCAACATCATCATCAGCAACATCATCATCATCATCATCATCATCATCATCATCATCATCATCATCATCATCATCATCATCATCATCATCATCATCATCATCATCATCATCATCATCATCATCATCATCATCATCATCATCATCATCATCATCATCATCATCATCATCATCATCATCATCATCATCATCATCATCATCATCATCATCATCATCATCATTATCATCATCATGCCCGGAGGCGGTGTTGTACCGCCTCCGGGCATACCACACCGCCTCCGGGCATACAACACCGCCTCCGGGCATACTACACCGCCTCCGGGCATACCACACCGCCTCCGGGCATACAACACCGCCTCCGGGCATACTACACCGCCTCCGGGCATACCACACCGCCTCCGGGCATACAACACCGCCTCCGGGCATACAACACCGCCTCCGGGCATACCACACCGCCTCCGGGCATACAACACCGCCTCCGGGCATACAACACCGCAAACGGGCATACCACACCGTCTCACGTCATCATCAGCAACATCATCAGCAACATCATCAGCAACATCATCAGCAACATCACCAGCAACATCATCAGCAACATCATCAGCAACATCATCAGCAACATCATCATCAACATCATCATCAACATCATCATTAACATCATCATCAACATCAACATCATCATCAACATCATCATCAACATCATCATCAACATATCATCAACATCATCATCAACATCATCATCAACATCATCATCAACATCATCATCAACATCATCAGCAACATCATCAGCAACATCATCAGCAACATCATCAGCAACATCATCAACAACATCATCATCAGCAACATCATCATCAGCAACATCATCATCATCAGCAACATCATCATCATCATCATCATCATCATCATCATCATCATCATCATCATCATCATCATCATCATCATCATCATCATCATCATCATCATCATCATCATCATCATCATCATCATCATCATCATCATCATCATCATCATCATCATCATCATCATCATCATCATCATCATCATCATCATCATCATCATCATTATCATCATCATGCCCGGAGGCGGTGTTGTACCGCCTCCGGGCATACCACACCGCCTCCGGGCATACAACACCGCCTCCGGGCATACTACACCGCCTCCGGGCATACCACACCGCCTCCGGGCATACAACACCGCCTCCGGGCATACTACACCGCCTCCGGGCATACCACACCGCCTCCGGGCATACAACACCGCCTCCGGGCATACTGCACCGCCTCCGGGCATACCACACCGCCTCCGGGCATACAACACCGCCTCCGGGCATACTACACCGCCTCCGGGCATACCAGACCGCCTCAGGGCATACAACACCGCCTCCGGGCATACAACACCGCCTCCGGGCATACCACACCGCCTCCGGGCATACAACACCGCCTCCGGGCATACAACACCGCCTCCGGGCATACCACACCGCCTCCGGGCATACAACACCGCCTCCGGGCATACAACACCGCCTCCGGGCATACCACACCGTCTCACGTCATCATCAGCAACATCATCAGCAACATCATCAGCAACATCATCAGCAACATCATCAACAACATCATCATCAGCAACATCATCATCAGCAACATCATCATCCGCAACATCATCATCATCATCATCATCATCATCATCATCATCATCATCATCATCATCATCATCATCATCATCATCATCATCATCATCATCATCATCATCATCATCATCATCATCATCATCATCATCATCATCATCATCATCATCATCATCATCATCATCATCATCATCATCATCATCATCATCATCATTATCATCATCAACATCATCATCAACATCATCATCAACATCATCATCAACATCATCATCAACATCATCATCAACATCATCAGCAACATCATTAGCAACATCATCAGCAACATCATCAGCAACATCATCAACAACATCATCATCATCAACATCATCATCAGCAACATCATCATCAGCAACATCATCATCATCATCATCATCATCATCATCATCATCATCATCATCATCATCATCATCATCATCATCATCATCATCATCATCATCATCATCATCATCATCATCATCATCATCATCATCATCATCATCATCATCATCATCATCATCATCATCATCATCATCATCATCATCATCATCATCATCATCATCATCATCATCATCATCATCATAATCATCATCATCATCATCATCATCATCATCATCATCATTATCATCATCATGCCCGGAGGCGGTGTTGTACCGCCTCCGGGCATACCACACCGCCTCCGGGCATACAACACCGCCTCCGGGCATACTACACCGCCTCCGGGCATACCACACCGCCTCCGGGCATACAACACCGCCTCCGGGCATACTACACCGCCTCCGGGCATACCAGACCGCCTCAGGGCATACAACACCGCCTCCGGGCATACAACACCGCCTCCGGGCATACCACACCACCTCCGGGCATACAACACCGCCTCCGGGCATACAACACCGCCTCCGGGCATACCACACCGCCTCCGGGCATACCACACCGCCTCCGGGCATACAACACCGCCTCCGGGCATACAACACCGCCTCCGGGCATACCACACCGTCTCACGTCATCATCAGCAACATCATCAGCAACATCATCAGCAACATCACCAGCAACATCATCAGCAACATCATCAGCAACATCATCAGCAACATCATCAGCAACATCATCAGCAACATCATCATCAACATCATCATCAACATCATCATCAACATCATCATCAACATCATCATCAACATCATCAGCAACATCATCAGCAACATCATCAGCAACATCATCAGCAACATCATCAACAACATCATCATCAGCAACATCATCATCAGCAACATCATCATCATCATCATCATCATCATCATCATCATCATCATCATCATCATCATCATCATCATCATCATCATCATCATCATCATCATCATCATCATCATCATCATCATCATCATCATCATCATCATCATCATCATCATCATCATCATCATCATCATCATCATCATCATCATCATCATCATTATCATCATCATGCCCAGAGGCGGTGTTGTACCGCCTCCGGGCATACCACACCGCCTCCGGGCATACAACACCGCCTCCGGGCATACTACACCGCTTCCGGGCATACCACACCGCCTCCGGGCATACAACACCGCCTCCGGGCATACTACACCGTCTCCGGGCATACCACACCGCCTCCGGGCATACAACAACGCCTCCGGGCATACTGCACCGCCTCCGGGCATACCACACCGCCTCCGGGCATACAACACCGCCTCCGGGCATACTACACCGCCTCCGGGCATACCAGACCGCCTCAGGGCATACAACACCGCCTCCGGGCATACAACACCGCCTCCGAGCATACCACACCGCCTCCGGGCATACAACACCGCCTCCGGGCATACAACACCGCCTCCGGGCATACCACACCGCCTCCGGGCATACAACACCGCCTCCGGGCATACAACACCGCCTCCGGGCATACCACACCGTCTCACGTCATCATCAGCAACATCATCAGCAACATCATCAGCAACATCATCAGCAACATCATCAACAACATCATCATCAGCAACATCATCATCAGCAACATCATCATCAGCAACATCATCATCATCATCATCATCATCATCATCATCATCATCATCATCATCATCATCATCATCATCATCATCATCATCATCATCATCATCATCATCATCATCATCATCATCATCATCATCATCATCATCATCATCATCATCATCATCATCATCATCATCATCATCATCATCATCATCATCATCATCATCATCATCATCATCATCATCATCATCATCATTATCATCATCAACATCATCATCAACATCATCATCAACATCATCATCAACATCATCAGCAACATCACCAGCAACATCATCAGCAACATCATCAGCAACATCATCAGCAACATCATCAGCAACATCATCAACAACATCATCATCAGCAACATCATCATCAGCAACATCATCATCAGCAACATCATCATCATCATCATCATCATCATCATCATCATCATCATCATCATCATCATCATCATCATCATCATCATCATCATCATCATCATCATCATCATCATCATCATCATCATCATCATCATCATCATCATCATCGTCATCATCATCATCATCATCATCATCATCATCATCATTATCATCATCATGCCCGGAGGCGGTGTTGTACCGCCTCCGGGCATACCACACCGCCTCCGGGCATACAACACCGCCTCCGGGCATACTACACCGCCTCCGGGCATACCACACCGCCTCCGGGCATACAACACCGCCTCCGGGCATACTACACCGCCTCCGGGCATACCACACCGCCTCCGGGCATACAACACCGCCTCCGGGCATACAACACCGCCTCCGGGCATACCACACCGCCTCCGGGCATACAACACCGCCTCCGGGCATACAACACCGCAAACGGGCATACCACACCGTCTCACGTCATCATCAGCAACATCATCAGCAACATCATCAGCAACATCATCAGCAACATCACCAGCAACATCATCAGCAACATCATCAGCAACATCATCAGCAACATCATCATCAACATCATCATCAACATCATCATTAACATCATCATCAACATCAACATCATCATCAACATCATCATCAACATCATCATCAACATATCATCAACATCATCATCAACATCATCATCAACATCATCATCAACATCATCATCAACATCATCAGCAACATCATCAGCAACATCATCAGCAACATCATCAGCAACATCATCAACAACATCATCATCATCATCATCATCATCATCATCATCATCATCATCATCATCATCATCATCATCATCATCATCATCATCATCATCATCATCATCATCATCATCATCATCATCATCATCATCATCATCATCATCATCATCATCATCATCATCATCATCATCATCATCATCATCATCATCATCATCATCATCATTATCATCATCATGCCCGGAGGCGGTGTTGTACCGCCTCCGGGCATACCACACCGCCTCCGGGCATACAACACCGCCTCCGGGCATACTACACCGCCTCCGGGCATACCACACCGCCTCCGGGCATACAACACCGCCTCCGGGCATACTACACCGCCTCCGGGCATACCACACCGCCTCCGGGCATACAACACCGCCTCCGGGCATACTGCACCGCCTCCGGGCATACCACACCGCCTCCGGGCATACAACACCGCCTCCGGGCATACTACACCGCCTCCGGGCATACCAGACCGCCTCAGGGCATACAACACCGCCTCCGGGCATACAACACCGCCTCCGGGCATACCACACCGCCTCCGGGCATACAACACCGCCTCCGGGCATACAACACCGCCTCCGGGCATACCACACCGCCTCCGGGCATACAACACCGCCTCCGGGCATACAACACCGCCTCCGGGCATACCACACCGTCTCACGTCATCATCAGCAACATCATCAGCAACATCATCAGCAACATCATCAGCAACATCATCAACAACATCATCATCAGCAACATCATCATCAGCAACATCATCATCAGCATCATCATCATCATCATCATCATCATCATCATCATCATCATCATCATCATCATCATCATCATCATCATCATCATCATCATCATCATCATCATCATCATCATCATCATCATCATCATCATCATCATCATCATCATCATCATCATCATCATCATCATCATCATCATCATCATCATCATCATCATCATCATCATCATCATCATCATCATCATCATCATCATCATCATTATCATCATCAACATCATCATCAACATCATCATCAACATCATCATCAACATCATCAGCAACATCACCAGCAACATCATCAGCAACATCATCAGCAACATCATCAGCAACATCATCAGCAACATCATCAACAACATCATCATCAGCAACATCATCATCAGCAACATCATCATCATCATCATCATCATCATCATCATCATCATCATCATCATCATCATCATCATCATCATCATCATCATCATCATCATCATCATCATCATCATCATCATCATCATCATCATCATCATCATCATCATCATCATCATCATCATCATCATCATCATCATCATCATCATCATCATCATCATCATCATCATTATCATCATCAACATCATCATCAACATCATCATCAACATCATCATCAACATCATCAGCAACATCACCAGCAACATCATCAGCAACATCATCAGCAACATCATCAGCAACATCATCAGCAACATCATCAACAACATCATCATCAGCAACATCATCATCAGCAACATCATCATCAGCAACATCATCATCATCATCATCATCATCATCATCATCATCATCATCATCATCATCATCATCATCATCATCATCATCATCATCATCATCATCATCATCATCATCATCATCATCATCATCATCATCATCATCATCATCATCATCATCATCATCATCATCATCATCATCATCATCATCATCATCATCATCATCATCATCATCATTATCATCATCATGCCCGGAGGCGGTGTTGTACCGCCTCCGGGCATACCACACCGCCTCCGGGCATACAACACCGCCTCCGGGCATACTACACCGCCTCCGGGCATACCACACCGCCTCCGGGCATACAACACCGCCTCCGGGCATACTACACCGCCTCCGGGCATACCACACCGCCTCCGGGCATACAACACCGCCTCCGGGCATACAACACCGCCTCCGGGCATACCACACCGCCTCCGGACATACAACACCGCCTCCGGGCATACAACACCGCAAACGGGCATACCACACCGTCTCACGTCATCATCAGCAACATCATCAGCAACATCATCAGCAACATCATCAGCAACATCACCAGCAACATCATCAGCAACATCAT
>JAXIVJ010005372.1:0-2500 GCA_036785665.1 Chirona hameri | reverse complement strand
CACCGGCCTCCGGGCATACAACACCGGCCTCCGGGCAATACCACACCGCTCCGGGCATACAACACCGCCTCCGGGCATACACACCGCCTCCGGGCATACCCACACCGTCTCACGTCATCATCAGCAACATCATCAGCAACATCATCAGCAACATCATCAGCAACATCATCAACACATCATCATCAGCAACATCATCATCAGCAACATCATCATCAGCATCATCATCAATCATCATCATACATCATCATCATCATCATCATCATCATCATCATCATCTCATCATCATCATCATCATCCTCATCATCATCATCATCATCATCATCATCATCATCATCATCATCATCCTCATCATCATCATCATCATCATCATCATCATCATCATATCATCATCATCATCATCATCATCATCATCCATCAATCATCATCATCATCATCATCATCATCAATCATTATCATCATCAACATCATCATCAACATCATCATCAACATCATCATCAACATCATCAGCAACATCACCAGCAACATCATCAGCAAAATCATCAGCAACATCATCAGCAACATCATCAGCAACATCATCAACAACATCATCATCAGCAACATCATCATCAGCAACATCATCATCAGCAACATCATCATCATCATCAATCATCATCAATCATCAATCATCATCATCATCATCATCATCATCATCATCATCACATCATCATCATCATCATCATCATCATCAATCATCATCATCATCATACATCATCATCATCATCATCCATCATCATCATCATCATCATCATCATCTATCATCATTCATCATCATCATATCATCATCATCATCATTATCATCATCATGCCCGGAGGCGGTGTTGTACCGCCTCCGGGCATACCCACACCGCCTCGGGGCAATACAACACCGCCTCCGGGCATACTACACCGCCTCCGGGCATACACACACGCCTCCGGGCATACAACACCGCTCCGGGCATACTACACCGCCTCCGGGCATACCACACCGCTCCGGGCATACAACACCGCCTCCGGCATACAACACCTGCTCCGGGCATACCCACACCGCCTCCGGGCACTACGAACAACCGCCACTCGGGCATACAACACCGCAAACGGGCATACCACACCGCTCACAGTCATCATCAGCAACATCATCAGCAACATCATCAGCAACATCATCAGCAACATCACAGCAACATCATCAGCAACATCATCAGCAAACAATCATCAGCAACATACATCATCAACTCAAATCATCAATCAACATCATCATTCAACATCATCATCAACATCAACATCATCATCAACATCATCACTCAACATCATCATCAACATATCATCCAACATCAGTCATCAAACATCATCACATCAACATCATCATCAAACATCATCATCAACTCATCATCAGCAACATCATCAGCAACATCATCAGCAAACATCATCAGCAACATCATCAACAACATCATCATCAGCAACATCATCATCAAGCAACACATCATCATCCCTCAAATCATCATCAATCATCATCATCATCATCATCATCATCATCATCATCATAATCATCATCATCATCAATCATCCATCATCATCATCTCATCATCATCATCTCATCACATCATCCATCATCATCATCATCATCATCATCATCATCATCATCATCATCATCATCATCATCATCATCATATCATCATATCATCATCATTTTCATCATCCGGAGGCGGTGTTAACCTCCTGCTATACCACCCCGCCTCCGGGCATACTCACACCGCCTCCGGGCATACTACTACCGCCTCCGGGCATACACAACCGCCTCCGGGCATACAACACCGCCTCGGGCATACTACACCGCCTCGGCATACCACACCGCCTCCGGGCATACAACAACCCGACCTCGCGGCATACTGCACCGCCTCCGGCATACCACACCGCCTCCGGCCATACTACACCGCCTCCGGGCATACTACACCACGCTCCGGGCAATACCAGACCGTCCTCAGGGTACATACACTCGCTCTGGCATACAACTCAACCTGAATCCTCCCGGCAAATACACACCCGCCTCCGGGCATACAACACACCGCCTCCGGGCATACACTCACCGCCTCCGGGCATACCACACCCGCCTCTCGGGCATACAACACCGCCTCGGAGCATACACAACTCCGCTCACGTCATATCACAACCTCCTTCGTGCCCTCACTCAATCATCAACATCATAAGCAACATCATCATCAACAAAATACAATCAACATCATCAGCACATCATCATCAATTCAGCATCATCATCATCAGCATCATCATCATCATACATCAATCATCATCATCCATACATCATCAGCATCCATCATCATCACATCATCATCATCATCAATCATCATCATCATCATCATCATAATCAATCATCAATCATCATTCATCATCATCATCATCATCATCATATCATCATCATCATCATCATCATCATCATCATCTATAATCAATCATCAACTCACAGCGGGAT
>JAXIVJ010005371.1:0-74520 GCA_036785665.1 Chirona hameri | reverse complement strand
CTGTAAGACTAAAAGGAATAGAAAAGTGACCGAAGCAGCATGTATTGCAACGAACGAAACGATTAATACTAGGGCCGGGTTTATAAAATGGGAAAAATCAGCGGCAGTATTCAGTATCAAAGACATCAAAGGGTTTAATAAATAAGCACAGTTTGACGTTTATTATTATTTGCGTTAAAACTTAATTGTGACATTATTTGAGACATGTTATTATATTAGGTTGTGTTAATAAAAGTTACAGGAATTTAAAGCAAGACAATAGGTCATGAAGCAGGTGCATGACTTAACATATCACGTTCTTCTAGAACATTCATATACTAATTCGAAAAGATTGACACCACGGGGGCGCAGTCAGCTTTGTGAGCAGTCACGCACCGTCAGCTGACTAGAATGGAGTGTTTATCAGATATGCGTACAGTGCGATTGTGAGCGTTGACCAATCAGCGATGGGGGCTGGTCGTCGCTGATTGGTGGACGCTTCTGATGATATTCCAATGAACATCGGCTATAAACTACGGTAGTTGGAGCTTACTGACTCCAGAGCAATGGTGCTGCTTCAGTATTTTTCCTCTCATTCTCTAAAAACCATTGACGACGAGATGAAAGTAAAGTCTACTAAATTAAAAGGAAGTTATCAAATAGATATAAGATTTTAACTGAAATATATAAGGTTGGCATGCACTGCATAATAGCAATTAAATCGCCAGATTTATTATTAGTTTTATTGTAATTTATGGCAATAAGCAACACCATTCTATTTTTGGGTTCATCGACTCATTGACTTTCCTTATCGACATTGTTAGAAGTGGCCGACATCTTCCAGAGGGACGTGGCATGATGTTTAGTTGGATCCTTTTCATACAACATTTAACGTTGTTTGATTTCCTCCAGGCCCCAGGGTTGTACATTTGTCCTGCACGTGCGTCCGCCACATGTGTTAATTATTATTTGTGAACATGTCGTTGTTTAAACAAAAACTTCGTAGTAGAGCCGCCACTTTTAAAATATAACTTGCCTATAATGGCTGCCTTTGGTAGTGGAATCATTATTTTAACTTTGACTGGACACTTGTTCACCACAAAAGCGCTTAGCAAAAAATAGCAAAGGTATCTGCTATTGCTGCAGCTTTCCCCCCCAAAAAAACACGTAAATGTGGTTCCATAGCCGATGTTTCCAACTTTGGGTCCATAACGGGAAAATCCCCCTTTCAGCATGAGAATACCTTTAAATCTGGCAAAAGCTGGAGACGCCGAACCCAAAGTGAACAGGAAACTCTGCCCAACTATGTGAATAGATAGCTAGCAAATGATGCATCATTAACTAGACTTCGCTAAGACAAACTTTGGTTGACTAATGCGCGAGTTTCGATAATTCGCAGTTTGTCCCGTGGGTAAAACGCAGCCGTTGGTGACTACCAGGCAGTGCGGGGCGGAACGATGTCCAAGTTAACGTCAGTCTAGGTCAAAGTTAATGGTTCTACCCAGCATAAGAAGGGATGTTGCCACAAATACAATTTTGCATTACTCAATCATAATACCAAATAAAGTGCCAAGATTGTTCATCCTGGAAACGTTGGTTCCTGACTCGTGAGTTAAGACACTCGTTAGTCGCCTATGGCCCTGATTGTCCGGAGCCACCGACGCAGCTGCCATATTGCAAACCGGGCAGCAAAGGCGCCGCCATGGGGTCCGGGCCCCCAGGATCTTCCCCCGGAGATTATTAGGATTTTCACATTAGCATTATGGGATTGAGGGGCAACCACCTGCCCCCCCCCCCCCCCCCCTTCCACACTGTGACGACACTCTTGCACCTCGGACCGTAACCGTCTTCCCATGATAGCCCACAATGGGCTTGTGAACTTTAAAATTCGCCAGAACTTTTACTGAATTCGTTAGCCAGCAGTATGCAAACAATCATCTATGCCAAGTGTATATATTAAGAAGTATCAGGGGACGATACACTCAACGCGTCATCTCATGATGTCTCTTTCACAGTACAAACCAGATTCGACAAGAAATCTTCAATATTCAACATTTTCAACAAGAAATCAGAAAATAAACGTATATTCGTATATTCACGGTCGTGGGGTTGTCCACTAAAGTAGTGGCTATTAAGCCCCGAGTCAAGATGGAAAACAAGGGGGAGGGAACAACTGACACTCACAATCGCTATCCAATCGGATCCGATATCCGATCCGATGGAGATACGATTCGGCGCGTCCCCAGTGACCGGCGCGCAGCTGAGTCCCTCAGCTGCGCGTCGGTCGCCGCAGCGTCTCGGTCGTCACCGGGGACTGGTGTCGGGAGCCGATCTCGCATGATGGATCGGAAGAGCCCGGCCGGCTATTCGGACTTCCAGTGGTGGGTGGCGGCGCGGCCCGCAGCCTTGATGACGGTGCGGACGTCTGTGGGCGTGTCCAACTGCTGCAGGGCCGAGGCCTCCCCGACGAGGACGTCCGCGCGCTCGTTGACGGGCAACCCGCAGTGGGTGCCTTACAGCCTTGGAATTTTGGCCCTTTTCTGGAATTTTTGGGTTCAAATAATTTTGCTCTCTTCGTTTCTTTCTGGAAATTTGCTCTCTTTTCACCTGGTCTTACCGACATTGTAGTTCAAATATATTACTTTGTGTTTACCTCACAAGGATTTAATATCTATGACAAATAAGGAATTTTTACTTTCCAGGGGGGAAAAGTTTTTCTAACATGAAAATTCACTCTTCACCTATGAATTTTTGCTCTCCGGGACCAGATCATGAAACAAATCCAACACTGGAAGGCACCCATTGCAGATGTACCGTCCGGCCGCTGCTACGCAGGGTCATCAGGGAGGTCCAGATGTCCGCTCCGTGGGCCGATCCCTGCGCGGCCGAGCCTCCCTCCAGCAGTCGAAGCGCCGCCTGGGAGTCGGTGCAGACCACCAGCGGTCGGGTGTTGGCCACGAGCTCCGTCGCAGTCCGCAGAGCTGACCGTAGAGCGCAGAGCTCCGCCCTCGTGCTGGAGTACAGAGTACCCGTCAGGACGCGGACCTCGCGCTCTTCGCCATTCGGCAGGCAGATCAGAGCTCCGCCCCTGCCGCGCGCCACCCCGGCATCCGCTGAACCGTCCGTCCAGATCCATGTCGCATCGGGCGGGAGGGCGGTCAGACACTTCTCTGCCTCCGCCCTCTGCACCTGGTCTGGGGCGCCCCACCCTCCGCAGTCCTCTACTTCAAGGCCGGATATGTCGGTCGTCTGTCTCCATGGCGGCAGGGTCACACGCAGCCATCTAATTATCTTACAGGTATCATATCATCATTTAGCCATGATTCTGACACACAAATAACCTGCCATTGTAATTTTGAGGAACTTATAAATAAATGAAACTCATCAAATTTTACATCAGACAGGATTGACCTGGCATTTAAATGCATAATACTTGACTGATTATGAACTTGTTCAGTTTGACATGCTGAAGGAATGGAGTTGCTTGAATGGATATGCAGTTTGAGCGAATTGCTTCAAATTTATCATGAGTAAGTGTATCCACTGATGCTAACTGTGTGAATAGATTGATACATTTATTAGCTAATTCAAGTGGAATGCTTCATTCAATTGAATCACATTCTATTAAATTCATGCAAATATTATGTGATGTGAATTATTTTCTTTGTAAATACTATGCTCCCAAAAAGGGAGGTTTAGGGCACTGCACCTACCTACCTTACACACATGGGAGTGGTACACATGTTCTCATAATTGCGCAGAAGTGACAAATAGGTGTACGCAACCACACATGGAAGACACGTGGTACGCAGGCACAACAAACCAGGGTGATAGAGGACGGGTGGAACGGATTTTTAGTATGATTTGTTTAGGATAATACTAGGAAAGTACTAGATTCACTACTATATACTAGGCTTTTTAGTTCCATCTAAACATGTGGTAGCTTTACCCAAGGCCCTATGACAACTTTACCGAGGAGCGAAAGCCGCACAGGTATTACGAAAGCTCTTAGAGTAAACGAAACAATCGAAATGCATTGTAGATTATTATATTTGTCGCTAGCTTCTGTTGACTGTAGGTACGTAAGGCGCTGTAAAGTTTTAAACTGTTAAGTTGTCCAGTAGAGCTTGATCTCTTTCATTTTCAATTCACGGTGTTTTACCCGGCTATGCCCAAGGCCATAGATACTATGCCCTATGCCTTACCATGCCCTAATGGCTATGCCCTACTGTGTTGTGCCTGGCTGTACCAATGGTACGGGGAAGGGTAATTAAAATCATTTGGGGACTGGCCAGTGGCTACCACCTTCTTCCTCGTGATCTCAAAGTGGCCGATCTTTGGTGGCAATTAATTCGACGAAATGCAGCAAGGGAAGAGGTTAAAGACCCTATGAATTGCTCTGAACATTTCTTGGAATCCTGCTTCAAAGAGCTTCACAGATTTTCTTCACAGATTTGCCGCTGAAAGGACATTCTAATGCATGTGCACGAAGACCAAAAAGATAATCATACAGCAAAGTGATTGTGAAAGCCATGGCAGAGTTTGCTGCTTTCATCCCGGAACAAGCGCTCTGCTTTGTTTACAAGCCCGCCTTCAACTGTGCCACTGCCGCATGTGCCAATTTCCGTGCCTGCTGACAAAACGCGCGTCCAGCACCTACTTTGTCGCAGCAGCAGAGCTGGCACTTGTTAGCAGGAGTATGATGCCACCTGGTATGACATGGCAATGTGTTTGGCGTCATCGATCTTCCAGCGAATCAGGCTCTCTAACTTCGACTGACAACAGCACAGCAGCCGATTCGGAACAGGGCTATGGTAATTGTTGCTTTCTATTGCCTTCATATGGTAAAGATCAATGTTACGCTTTATAATCTACATTTAGACGTGGTTTATATGCCTGCATCCATGGCTTAGAGAATCTGTGATTTCATTGAGGTATATTTGCCTTGCCCTATCTGGTGCTTACTTTCTTGTGTAACTTGTGTTTAAATAATTTAGCTGTTAAATCTGACATAACACATAGCAGGTAGCATTTTATGTTCTGTTATATGACTATTGATGATGTTCTTTGCACTGTGTCTAGTATTCATGACCTTGCTATCTCAAATTTCACTAGGGATAACCTAAACTGTTGTCATCACAACTTAACACGCGCCCTGGAGGGCCTCTGATAATTACACGCCCTGGAGGGGGGGGGGGGGGATTTCGCCCCCCCCCCCTATGATCTCGAAAACCACGCAACGTAGCGACAAGCGGGAAACGACGTTAGATAGCTCGAGACAAGCTCTTGCGAAAGTATTTCGTTATTTGTTGTTTTTTCAGGTCAATATTGAGGTCACCAGAGGTCATCAAGGGTCAGATTTTCAAGTTTTCAAGACTTCGGTTCGAACACCCCCAAATATCTCGGGAACTATGATAGTTAGGAGCAAACGGAAAAAGCAATCGAAATTCATTGAAAAATGCAATCGACATAGGTGTCCTCAGATTTGAGCTCAGGTCAATAGTTTAGGCTCCAGAGGTCATCGAATGTCAAAAAGGTGATTTTGTTTTCAAAACTGTTTTCCCCAAATAACCTTTTACCTAATAAAGATAAAGCAATAATGTTTACGCCATCACGTATGTCTTGTCAAGGCGCTCCGAATCATATTCATGGTGATCGGGTTAGGTCAACTGAAAAATTTGACCTCAGGTCAAGGTCAAGTGGTGACCCAAGTTGGTCATGTTGCATATTGGGAGACGTGTCTCGACGAGAAAAACATATTGGTACCGTTTTCTCTTCTATATCTTCATTATGTCAATAGTTATTGATAAAACCGTGTTGGCGGTCACAAAATTGACCTGACCTTAGGTCACCGATATTAGAAATCCGAGATAAACAAACTGTTGGCATCTATGATCTTATGAAGTCCTGTAAGATTGAAACCGATCGGCGTAAAATTGTGGCTGTGGTACTACTGCAAACGTTTTGGAGTTGAGGTCATCACGTGACCTGGTCTGGTTACCTGACCTGAGATGACCTGAGGCCAAGAATTTTACATAATGCGGGAAGTTCATTTCTAAACAGGTATACAAAATACGGCGGCGCTACGCGCCGCCGTTTTTGTGCTATCCTCGAAAAACCGGAGGGGTGGGCGGATTTCGCCCCCCTCCAGGGCGCGTGTTAACATGCAGCAGTTATATTGTATGTCACATATTTAACCCGCGCACTGCAGGGGCTTTGCTCCGAACACGAACTGCAGGGGGGGTTGATTTCCGCCCCCCCCCCCCCCCTGAGATCTCGAAAACTACGCAACGTAGCGAGAAGCGGAAAAATGCATTTGATAGCTTCATACATGTTCTATCGAAAGTATTTCAGTGTTTTTTTTAAGTCCTGTCAAAATTGAGGTCACCAGAGGTCATCAAAGGTCAAATTTTCCAGTTTTTCCTGTTTTAGGACATCGCTCCAGACATTCCCATATATCTCAGAAACGATGATAGTTAGAAACAAACTGAAAAAAGCAAACGCCAGCCAGTGAAATTTGTAATCGCTAAAGTGTCCTCAGATTTGATTTCAGGTCAATATTTGAGACTCTAGAGATCAAAAAGGAAAAAAATCCGTTTTTTTATAAATCGTTTTTTGCTATTAACTTTTTACTTAATAAAGATAACGGAAAACTGTTTACGTCATTGTGTTTATCTTGTCAAAGTGCTTTGAATGATATATATGGTGACCTTGTTAAGTCAACTTAATAATTTTACCTAAGGTCAAGGTCAAGTGGTGACCCAAGTAGGGCATGTTGCATATGGGAAGACGTGTCTCGACGAGACAAACACATTGATGTCTGTTTTAATTCTCTATCTTCATTATGTCGAGAGTTATTGACACAAAAGTGTTGGTGACCTCGCATGACCTCAAATGACCCAATAGGGGTCACTGAACAAAACTTACACTTGGATCATCAAGAATATCCTATAATAACATGATCCAGAAGTAATTGGACTAGGACCATGCATATCCTTGAAATAGGAAGCATTTGTATATTTCTCCATTGACTTATTATGGGGAGGTTACGAAACTGACCTGACCTTAGGTCACCGATATCAAAATTCCGAGTTAAACAAATTGTAAGTACTGATGCACTCATGACATCCTGTAAGTTTCAACCTGATCGGTGAAAAACTCTGGCTTTGGCACAACTGCAAAAATATTGGTGGTGGGGTCACTTGACCTGGTGTGGTGACCTGACCTGAGATGACCCGAGGATATTTGTTTTTCAAAGTGTGCGCAATTGATTTCCTAACAGGTGTATCAAAACCTAGTGGAGCTGTGCGCCGCCGTTTTTTCGCTATCTTTGAAAAATCTGAGGGGGGAAATCAACCCCCCTGCAGTGCGCGGGTTAACCTTTTGCTTATGTATACCTGTTATGAATAATTTTGGTTATGTGTTACCCAATAATAAACTCTGTCTATGCTCACATGATTCATACAAAATTATTATACTGCAGGATTCAAGGATGGTGCTTGTTTAGTGAAGGAGAAGAATCAGCAGCTGGCCAGGTGCCACCCAATCTGCTGGATATGAAGAATCTGATGCACAACAGCTCAGGTATGGCAATTTGAATAATTACCTATTGGGCTGTCTATGGTGACATCCCCAGATGAATATCTATATTTTCCCTATAATATTACACATCAATTGATATATAATGTTATGTTTAGTAATTATAGAGGTGATCACCATATAGCCATATTAAATATATTTAACAAGTATATTCAATATATTTTTTTGATGGAAAACTTTGAATCATTTCATGAATTTCGTTTTTGATATAAAACTTCAATTATTTCATGAATTTCGTTGAAAACCTGAGATGTGCTGCAAAATCGTGATGGTTCGAAAATGACAAATAAAAACAAGATAATAAACAAACAACAAAATATTATTATTATAGACGCACCTGTAATTTATGATGCATGAACTGATGTTTTGCAATATGATGCACAGGGAAATGGATGTTTTTTATATTTAAACATATGGGAACAAAAAACAATTGCTGTAAGTGAAGATTATTGTATGTCTCCACCTAAATAAGCAGAATGACTGGGCATATATATTTACCCTCATTAGGTTGCATATCGTCACCAACCTTTGCTTTACCTATGCGTGCTCTAAGAAATAGATAACCTTGAATAAATCTTAATTGCATGGTGAGGACGATTTAAACGAAAATAAAAAGGAATCGCTTGGAATGACCCATTGATTCCGATTTCATCGTTTCCTTTTTAAAAAATGATTGATTCCACCTGATTCCTATTACACCCAGATGTCAACGGAATCGAATCCGAATCCGAATCCAGTACAAACGGAATCGATTCCGGAATCGGATTCAATTCCACCGGAATGAAGCACAAGCCTGGCCTGTGATGCAGAATGGTTATTGATTTGACTGACTGAATCGATTGAAATCGTTGAATCAAAATTCCTTGAATAAAACAAAATTTATTCACCACCAGATATTTGTATTTAATGAATCGTGATTGAATCAAAAAGCGCATGGAATCAAGGCTGATTGAATCAAAAGATTTAAAGACTCTTAACGATTCAAGTGCACATGGTAAATTGTGCAAATACAATGTAGTCCCAGCGGCTACATTCATTTATACTGAAATATGATTGCTGTAACAATGTTTTAATGATCATTTATATGTATGTTTCCATTTGTATTGCTTTGACATAAATACAACATACATTTAAATGTTGAATCAAGCGTGAATCGATTCAAATATGTTTTTGATTCTTTAAATCGGAAAGAAGCAATTATCAAATGTGTATCCATGAGTCGAGCGGTGATTTAATATTTCAGGTTCCAAAATGAATCGTGGTTGAATCGTTCCAAAAAAGGTTGAATCAATAACCAGTCTGCAGTGTGATGACCTCAATATTGGCGTGACCTAAAAGTGACCAATAATTTCTATATAACTTGTCACAAGTTCCTTCTGGGAGCCACTCAGCCTCTGCTGCCATCCATTCACATCTCTATTGGTGTCTAATTATTATTTGTATAGGTCACCGGCATGTTCCGTGTCTCCAACTCCTGAGCGCCTCGACTGCCAGCGTCTTGCAGCGGCACATCGCGGGCAAAGAAGAGGAGGCGAGGTTCCTTCGTGTCGTGGACGAAGCGACGGATGTCCTCAACACCAGCCACCCAGGCGACACAAAAGATCTGCGGAGACGGAGAGGCTACCGTGGCAGCGATGAACAAGAGAGGGCTATCTCCGCCGCTGTGACGGAGGCCACGCTGATGCGTGTCGGTACCGCACGGTGCATGTACCCGTTCCAGAGAGGGATGGTCATCAGCATCCGGTCGGTGCGTAGCCTGTTCAAGGACCTCCAGACAGAGTTCGGTGATGTGTTCGTTCTGACTCGCCGGCTCACGCAGGGCAGGCTGGAAGAGTTGTTCGGCATGGTGAGAGGCTCACCCGGGAGGCTCCAACCAGAACCCCACACCGACTGAAGCGAGGGCAAGGATTCGCCTGCTTACCATCCTGTTCGGCATGCAGCGAGGCGTAAGTCCCGTCTGCAGAGACGGTGATCATGCGGCAGAGCCGGAGACTGGTGATCTGGAGGAGCAGCTGGATCAGGTGCTGGAAGTGGAGGCAACCGGCACCTCCGAACTGACGGCAGACCTGCTGGAGTTCACCGGACCGGTGGAGGAGGTGACGACAGCGGAAACAGACGGCGAGGACGGGGAGGACATGGACGACCTGAGGGATGTGGCTGACCTGCTTCACCAGGCGGAGGCGTCCCAGTCAGCAGCATGCCGCCCTGCTGCGCCGTCGGCCGCACACTAGCCGGTCGCGATATGAAATGACAAACGAGAAGGATAAATACGACAATTACCGCTAATGGATGATAATTACCGTTATCATCGCGGAATTACTAAATATCAAGCCGGAGAAGATGGTTTAAATCAAGTTCATTTCGACAAAATATTTTTAACAGTTCATTCTGTCGATAAAAACATAGTTATCGACCATCAAAAATAATATAACATCATTCCTGCACTAAATCACCCGTACCTGAGCGGGATTCGAACCCACCACCTTCGCATCTGTAGTCTGAGGCGCTACCGACTGAACCATTACCGCCGACGCACCAGCGCCGCCAGAAACTGGCCAGACCGGCACTGAGTACAGTTAAATATTTACCCCTCACGCCCTAAGAATTCGGCTGGGTTAGGTGAAAAATGGTAAAGGAATAATCGCAAGATATTTGAACGATCTTTCTTTGGAGACTAGCTGCAGGTGAATAGGCTGAATAGAACTCGAGATACATCTTCCCAAAGTTGGGTCATTTAACACGTGAACCCTATGGGCTAGTAGGAAAGTCACGCCCAAGAGCTGTAGTGCTGCCAACTGACTTCGGAGGGGGCCGCAACAAACATGAACACAAGAAAGGAAAAACAAAAGTTGAACAACATGTTCTACGATTTTTGTTTTTAAAGTTTGTATCTTATTAGTTTTTGTATAGGTTTTCTTCATTTCTTTTCAACACCACAAACAATGACATCAGTCACGGGACAAAGTCACGTGGTTTCACAATTTGACACAAGGGCACACAACATATCAATGCAACCTCAGCTGAATGAATGTCACAACTCACAATTCAGTTGTAACCTTGACACATGAGTTCAAATTGTTGGAGGACCTAACCTGGTCAACATTAATATGAATCGAAGCGCCTTGACGATAAAAAATACGATGGCGTCAACATTATTGCCTTGTCATTTTTAGGTAAAAATATATTTGTGAAAAACTGTTTTGCAAAAAATAACCTTTTTGACATTTGATGAACTCTGGAGCCTAAACTATTGACCTGAGCTAAAATATGAGGAAACCAAGTGTGATTGCAATTTTCAAGAGTTCACTTCTATTGTGGTTTTACGTTGGTACTTAGCTATCATAGTTTCCGAGATTTTTGGGGCTGTCCGAAGCGAAGTCCTAGAACTGGAAAATATGACCTTCGATGACCTCCGGTGAACTCAATATTGACTTGTTAAAAAAATAATATTCGAAGTATCTTTGAATGTGCTTGTCGAGACCTTTCGAACGCCCTCTTCTACATCTTTCTAGCCCTTTTAGTTTTCGAGTTAGAGGGTGTGTCTACCCCCCCCCCCCCGGCAGGGCGAAGGTGGTGCCCAGCACCGGCACGGCGCGGGATATATTCTCTTTTTCGGCCTGTTTGCATAGCATAAAAAGCCCTCAATCCTAGGAAAATAATTACCTGCTAATTTATACTTTTTAGCTTTTTCTAATTAAATTTCGCTAGCCTCAAAAGATTGGTTTAGTCTGTTTAAAAACTGCTTTTTGAGCACGAGAATACACAAAGGTATTCTTGCACATGCTATGTTGAATATTTTTGACCTACTCGCAAGTTACATAGAATGCGTTCATGTTATTCAATGACTTTTGGGAAAACTATGTTCCTGGTGTTCCTGAATGTTCGGTGTTTCATACTTATATTTCTCCAGAATATGTCTGAATGTCTCACATATGGTAGCTTATCAGCTCGGTCGAGACCTGTGGAGCTACCAAATCTTGGGATCGTGGATGTCTCGCCAATTCTGATTGACGCCGGTTAACCCTATTTGTAACAGGCTCCTGGCTACCGCTATTTGTAACAGGGGGGGGGGGGCGGATTCCGCCCCCCCCCGGAGATCTCGAGATCTATCCGTCCGATTTTCACAAATGAAACGGCGTTTGGTTCCTCTCAACACGATCTACATTTATAAATAATAATACAAAACTAAATTTTTGATAGGGGGGCAACAGGGGGGCAAAAACCACAAATTTTAGTGGTATTTTTGATCCAACATAGCTGTCATATTTATCGACCGATTTTAACACAATTAATACGAATCGATAGAGATTGAATTGGAAATTGATATATGACAGTGGTGTTTGAAAATGCAAAATCATAGGCGTGTGCAGGTCACTCAATATGGGGGTGAAGTAAATGCGTAATAAAACCATTTTTTGATGTTTTTTTATAAAATAAATGAAATGGTATGTGATTGTGACATTAGACAAAACAGTTAAAAATAATATTTTTTGCCATAGGCGGCACCAGGTTAGTGAAAAAGGGGGGTAAAATTGGGGGAAATATTAACCGCAGACAAGTTGCTATCCAGCGCTATAAATATGCTACTGATCGTAGATAATTCCTTTTTGCATGCTGTACTTCATCATAGGCGTATCCAGGATCCAAACTGGGGTGGCTCAATACCTTTTGATAAGTATATTATCCGCTATTATGATACTAACTAGTGAACAGTGACTATTTCACTTACAACTTCAATTAACATTGCTTACCCCCCTTTTACCCTACCTGGACTCGCCTATTATCTTATAATCGTTCGTAGAGTAGCCTGTGGTGCGTGTTTCATCCGAAAACTACAGTATGTTATGTCATTGTACGCCCATGCCTCTTAGTTTCCCTGCAATAATAAGACCCCCTTTCTTCCATTCCTGAGCGCGCCTCTGCAAAAAAAAGACTTTATTCCCTTTCCTGGCCTCATATGTGCATATATAATTATAAGCTAACTGTCTATTGCGCCGTTATCGCTGGCATATCGTCATCGCCAAGCCAGTCACCCCCTTTTCATGTGCCTGAACACGCCCCTGAAACTCTGTATGTAATAAATTATGCAAATAATGGAAGCAGAAGCTATCTTTTACATCTTTATAACTATAAATGCCCCTTACATTGCTCTATTTGCTTCACGCCAAGCATTGAATACTTCCTGGAACCCCCCCCCCCCCCCCCCTTTCAAGCCCCTGAAACCGCCTCTGCCATGAAATTTTAATGATATTTCATTAACATCAACTAATTTTCACTTGTTGCAATCACCATGAACCGATGTAACTCCTTCATACTTGAGGAAGTTACGAAGAAACCGTGAAGATCGCATTTCCGTATTATCGCCAAATATCGCCTCCGAGCCCACCCAAAACTGTACCCTGGAACCGCCTCTGTTCAGGCTAAGAACTCAAAATTTTGACTCAAAATGTGGTATTCAATTCTATGAAAGTTCCAAATTTGCATGGGCCTGCTCCCAGCCGTTCTGGAGATATCTTCGAAAAACATGAGGGGGCGGAATCCGCCCCCCCCCCCCCCCCCCTGTTACAAATAGGGTTAAAGCTTGAACCAATCAGCTGCGAGCTGCAATCAGCGTGACTGTAACCGTCGAAAGGTGGCGCTACCGCTAGCGATGAATTTGAATAGATGGCGCTCGTGCTCTTCATGCCACACCGTTTTTTAAATGATTGAAATGCTTTTATTTGTGAGTTATTATTACCATAAACCAAATACGTATAACGAATAGGAGTTTGTGTGCGTTTACTGATCTCGTGTTTATTATTATTATTCCGGTGTTACGTGTTAATATAGCGGCACCATAGAAAAGGGCGGTTTTTCGTAGTAGTTCCTCGAGATCATTCCGCAATATTCAACTACGCGCGTAAGAAAGTAGATAATCAAATATAGGGCAATTTCACTAGAAAAAGCTAAAAAGTATAAATTCCTTGACAATTATTTTCCTATGTAGGTACTCTTGTATGCTATGTAAACAGGCCTATTGATGACCCAGTTCCATTGTTGCTCAGTGACCTATGCAAGGTCAGCTTAGGTCATCTGGAACTCTGACACCCTTTTGCCAAAATAACTATTGATGTAGTAAAGATAGAGACGTGCCAATGACACCACTGTCTTTGGCTCGTCGAGTTGTTTTGCCTCATATACAACATGACCTACCTGGATCAACAAATGACCTTCACCTGAGGACAAATTTTGATGTTCAGCTAATCCGGTCGCCATTAATATGTTTCGAGGTGTCTTGACGACCAAAATACGATGGTGGTAAACTTATTGCTATATATGTAACCAATACAAAGTTATTCACGAAAAACTTTTGGAAGAAACTGTCTTCGTGACTTTTGGTGACCTCTGGAGCCTAAACTATTGACCTGAGCTATAAACAAACGGTAGATGCATGACCCCACTGCAACGCCCCGCGTTTGTCAGCTGGCTTTTGCACCTGGTGGACATCTTGGCTATTGCATTTTTGCAAGAGCTTTCAATTGCTTTTTCCGTTTCTTCATAGCTATCATAGTTCCCGAGACATATGTGGGATTTTTGGAGCAGTCCTAAAACTGGAAAATATGACCTTTGATGACCTCTGGTGACCTCTATATTGATCTGAACCAAATACTGACAAAAAATAGTTTCGACATTATTTTTGATGAGCTATCGAACGGTGGTTTTGGATTTCGGTTCCTCTGCATTGGAGCCGAGTTAGAAGGGGCGGGGACCTTCAAACGTCCCCGGCACAGCGAAGGTGGCGCTCAGCACCGGCACGGCGCGGATTAAGTGAAATCGTAGTCGATTTTAGACAAATTGCGTTACTTTGTATGGAGGGGATTGTCTTCGCTGCACCATTTCTGTCGACATTCTCATCAGCTGACCTCACCGCATCGAACGCTCCTTCAGTTGGCGTGACGTCACGCATTCCAGATGACAAACGTGGGGCATTGCAGTGCAGGGCCATGCATCTACCGTTTGTTCATAGCATCCGCTATGACGTCATCACGTATATATCCCAAGGTTTGGGGTTTAAGGATTCGGGTTTTCCAGCGGTTCCCCGTGTCTGTCACGACAGCGTGACCGCAGACGATGCCTCCCCCTCTCCGGCAGCGGCAGGGCCGGTTCTCGGTACCCGTTCTCGGTAGCTCGCAAGTCGCAGTTCGGATTATCTCTGCGCTGCGGCTGCTGAGCGGGGCAGAGGTGCAGGGTGCCGCGGTCAGATAGGAGCCAGCCGCTGAGCCGAGCGGCAGGATGGAGCGCCAGCCGAGCCGTGTGGCCGTCCTGCTGGCTCTGGCCACCGTCACGGCCACCGTCACGGCCACCGCCGAGCGTGTGTCCTCAGCCGAGAGGTGTTCGGAGGTCGGCCAGGTCTGTGTCAATATCCGCGACTGCCCCGCCTACCAGACGGGAGAGGACGTCCGGCAGAACAGACCGACACCGTGCGGCTTCTCCGGGCACATCCCGCTGGTCTGCTGCGACTCTCCGGAGCCAGTCACCAAGGCGCCTCAGTCACCACTGCCGGAGACATGTGGGGAGCAGAGTCGCTTCGAGTCGCGATTTCGCCGAGACGCCAGCCCTGTCGGCAGGAGACCGGAGCTCGAGACTGAGGCTGTCACCTCCGGCCCCTTCAGTACCCAGCCTCCATCAGTAGTCGCCGGGCGCGTGCTCGTCCAACGCTGGCCGTGGATGGTTCTGTTCGGACTGTGGACGGACGCCGGTCTCGGGGACTGGTTCTGCGGCGGCGCCCTCATCACCGACCGGCACGTGCTGACTGCCGCCGGATGTCTGCGGCCGGAGGAGGTCGGCACCGTCGGCGCGCGCATCGCCGACCACGACCTGACCATCTCAGACGAGGTGGACCACCAGGAGCGCAACGTCTCCAGCATCACACGACACCCGCAGTACGACAGAGGGCAGAACGACCTGGCTGTGGTGCGGCTGGCGACGCCGGTGGTGCTGACCGAGGGAGTGCAGCCCATCTGTTTGCCGCCGGCCGGCGCTGAGCACCTCGGCCAACAGGTGGAGATGGCAGGCTGGGGGCTGCACGAGTTCCACGGTGAGACGTCACGGGTACTGCAGGAGGCGCTGCTGCGCGTCACAGACCCGGCCGACTGCGAGGCCTCCTATCGCCGCGTGCCCGCGTTCGAACGTCACTTCCCGGGTGGTTTCCAGGGCACCAAGGTATGCACTAAGGACTGGTACGACGAGCAGCTGAATTCTTGTGTGGAGGACACTGGCGGTCCGCTGATGACCCTGACGGCCACAAATACCTCTGCTGTCACGAGGAGCGACGTCTACCAGCTGGTCGGTGTCGTGACCACCGGAGTCGGCTGCGGCAACCCCGAGTTCCCCGGCATCTACACCAAGGTGTCGGCTTATGTCGACTGGATCGTCAGCAAACTGACGTAGACGTCGGCACGTTCCAAACTCCTTAAACTATTTTTTGATGTTTTTTTAATAAAATGAATGAAATGGTATGTGATTGTGACATTAGAAAAACAGTTAAAAATCATATTTTTGCCATAGGCGGTACTAGGTTAGTGAAAAAGGGGGGTAAAATTGGAAAACATATTAACCGCAGACAAGTTGCTACCCAGCACTATAAATATGTTACTGATCGTAGATAGTTACTTTTTGCATGTTGTACTTCATCATAGGCGTATCCAGGATCCAAACTGGGGAGGCTCAATACCTTTTGATAAGTATATTATCCGCTTTTATGATACTAACTAATCAACAGTGACTATTTCACTTACAACTTCAATTAACATTGCTTACACCCCTTTTACCCTACCTGGACTCGCCTATTATCTTATAATCGTTCGTAGAGTAGCCTGTGGTGCGTGTTTCATCCGAAAACTACAGTATGTTATGTCATTGTACGCTCCTCCCCACCCCGCTTTGCCTTGGAGGAGTGTGTCAGTGAGTGTCTGGCCAGTGCTACACATCGTTTCTCGGTCAGTACGGGTTCACACTGATCAGCCAAGTCATCATCGTCACCACCAACTTCACCATCGTCTTCTTTAGAACCGTGAGTCAGCCGTTATGCACCTCGACATGGCACGTCTACTCACGCTACTCTCTGTTGTCCGGGTGCTAGTGCTGATCTGCAACGCGGTCTCCTACTCCGTCGACCCCGCGTGTCACCATCGCCAGCTTCGTCACCAGCATCATCACTCGCGGCTCTTAACCGAAGCGAACACCAGGCGCCCGGTACGACCTGCCGGCCCACTGCGTTCGGCCCGCGAGCCCCGGCCGCCGGAGCTCACATTCGCGGCGGCTGCGGCCCCCCCTGGCCGGCCCGCCGAACCTGAGCCGCACCAGAGGTTTTTTCAACTGCAACCTGAGCCGCGTCAGCAGCCCCTCGCCTGCCCCGCCCCGGGCGGTGACGTCACCACCCCGCTCGGTGTCACAGTCGACCGACGAGACTCCCCTCCCTCAAGCAGCCCGACCCCTCCCGCCAGTGGCGCGGCCCCGCCTACCGGTGACGTCAGCCCGGCCCGGCCGGGTCGGGACGGCACGCCGAGAGCGCAGCCGCGCAGCGGTGGCCGACGGCCGCAGCGCCGGGGGGCGCGTGGACGGAGGGGGAGAGGAGGCGGCAACACTGGCAACGGCACCCGCATCAACACCTGTAACAGCATCCGCATCGGCTCCATCAACGTCCAATCACTGAAGCCCAAGCTCCTTGACCTAGCCAACGACCTGTATCGTCTGGATTACGATACCATCGCAATCTCCGAGACGTGGCTCCGGCCCAGCACTCCAACCAGACTGCTAGTCATCCCAGGCTACACCCTCCACCGTGCTGACCGCCCCGACAACCGCGGGTACGGTGGAGTTGCTCTGGCCACCAAACACACCATCACGGCATCTCCGCTCAAGCTCACCACCGATAAGAGCCCAGACAGCAAGCTCGAGTCCCTCTGGGCCGTCATCAAGCAGGAACGAGGACGCCAACTCGTGATCGGTAGTGTCTACCGCCCACCTCGACACACGGTCACGGCGCTGCAGGCGGACTTTGACGACTTGGAGCGCCAGCTGCAGCAGGTTTTAGCGAAGTGCCCGACCGCGTCCACGGTGATTTGCGGTGACCTGAACTGTGACCTTTTGAAGGCTGGTCACGACCCTGGCCGTAGGCGCTTAGAGGAGTTTCTCCACGATTACTCTCTATTTCAATCGGTAACATCCTCCACGTACGCCTCAGGCTCTCTACTGGATGTTTGTATCGTTCAGCGCCGTGACATTGTTTTAGAATGCCGCACCGCTCACTGTAATTATAGCCCCCATAACTTTATCCGTGTCAGCATGAACATTCCCCGTGTTCGCCGTAAACCGACCGTCACCCGCTCTCGCTGTCTCAACCGCATCGATGGTGGTGCCTTTCTTCGCGACCTACAAACCGCTGATTGGGGGGGAGTTTTTATCTCTACGACCGTTGCCGACAAGTGGTGCTCCTTCATGTCAAATTTTCTACCGATTCTCGACGCACACGCCCCGCTGCGGGATGTCAGGATTCGCAACCCCACCGCGCCTCCAGTCTCCGACCAGACTCGGTCGCTCATGGCCCAGCGCCGCGCAACCCTGCGCCAGGCAGGCAGAGGGTCCCCTGAGTACCGAGAACTCAATCGAGCCGTCCGGTCCGCCATTCGCCGGGACACACGTTTAGCAATAGGCCAGCGCATACGCGAGCAAGGCGCGCACACAGTCTGGCGGAACATGCGAGCCGTCATAGGCGACAAAAAGGCGGCGCAAAAGGTTCAGCCACAGGTACCTGACGAAGACCTGAACGCGTTTTTTGTGTCTGTGGGTCCCCGAGTTGCGGCAGAAATAGCCGCTGGTGGCGCGGCCCCGGCCCCTGCCTGCCGCCTTCCGCGAGTCGGTGCCTGCACATTATTCTTATCCCCTATTGACCTAGTCTCACTTACTCGAACCATCGCCACCATGCGTAACTCTCCAGCACGCGGTGCGGACGGAATCTGTATCCGAGTCATCAAAGCCGTCCTCCCTGCTATCGGTGAAGTCATCCTTCACATCGTCAACTCCTCACTTACCCTGGCCGAATTCCCCGACTCCTGGAAACATTCCATCATTCACCCGATCCACAAGTCTGGCGACCCATCTGACCCATCAAACTTCCGTCCAATCTCAATCATACCTGTCATCTCCAAAGTGGTAGAGCGGGTGGTGCAGAAGCAGCTCTACTCCTACCTATCCGACAATCATCTCCTCTCTCCTTCCCAGCACGGTTTCCGACCCCATCACTCCACAGAAACCGCGCTACTGTCCATCACCGATCGCATGCTTTCCGCCACCGATAGCGGGGAGATATCACTACTTTGCCTCCTCGACCTAAGTAAAGCTTTTGAAGTCATCGACCACGACCTACTCCTGAACAAATTGCAGCAGCATGGAGTTGACACCACATGGTTCCATTCTTACCTCCACGGACACACCCAAAGTGTGTCATCAGGCGCCGTGACCTCTCGACCACTCGCTAACACCATGGGCGTTTTTCAGGGGTCGGCCCTGGGGCCTTTGTTGTTCAGCATCTTTGCTAACGACATGGCGTCGCTTTCTGAAGGCGGCGTGGTGCAGTACGCGGACGATACCCAGGTGCTTATCACCGGCAAAAAGGGCGACCTACTAGCGCTCATCTCCCGCTTGGAGCTAACTCTCGTCACACTGGATTCTTGGTTTCGCGCGAACGGCCTCAAAGTAAACACGGCAAAAACTCAGCTCATCGCTTTCGGTAGCCGCCAAAATTTGCGCAATCTGCCACATTTTCAGGTCACCTTCCGTGACGCAGCCCTCCAACCCGTGAAGGAAGTCAAAAATCTGGGCATCACTTTTGATCAAACACTGTCGTGGGACGCTCATGTGTCCCACGTCAGCCGCAGCTGCATAGGCATCTTGGCCGGCCTCTCCCATGCGCGCCACCTCTTACCTGATGGCATCATCACCACACTGGTCACTGCGCTGGTCCTCCCGCACGTCAGATACTGCATATCTGTATACGGCAATGGCACCCAGAAGAACCTGGACAAAATTCAAAAGATCTTAAACTATGCTGCTCGCACCATTTTCGGACGTCGCAAATTTGATCACGTGTCCGACCTGCGGGAAGGGCTAGGCTGGCTGACAGCCCACCAACTCGCTGACGCGGCCACGCTCAGCATGGCACACAAAATCATGGCGAATGGCGAACCGGACGTGCTCGCAGGCGCCTTCCGCAAAAACAGCTCTGTCCGCGCCAGATCCACCAGGCAGGACCAGCAGCTGCACGTCCCCCACTCCAGAACTGAGGCCGGTAAGCGGAGGTTCTCCTGCAGGGCACCCGCCCTGTACAACGGACTCCCACCTGACATCTCGCAGCTGGGGCCGCCAGCTTTCACGCGCGCGGTGAAACGACACCTCGGGTCCTCTACTACGGACGACTGATCTCAGTGACCCGTGTCTGTCGTGATATATGTGAATGTTGGTGGTTTTAGGATTTAGGCTGTGCGACTGTGTGCTCTCTTTCACTGCATGTCTCACTCCCCCACTCGACCCGGGGCTTAATAGCCACGCCAACTTGTGGATGCCCCGTGAAGTAAATACATACATACATACATACATGCCTCTTAGTTTCCTTGCAATAATATGACCCCCTTTCTTCCATTCCTGAGCGCGCCTCTGCAAAAAAATGACTTTATTCCCTTGTCTGGCCTCATAGGTGCATATATCATTATAAGCTAACCGTCTATTGCGCCGTTATCGCTGGCATATCGTCATCACCAAGCCAGTCACCCCCCTTTTCATGTGACTGAACACGCCCCTGAAACTCTATATGTAATAAATTATGCAAATAATGGACGCAGAAGCTATCTTTTACATCTTGATAACTATAAATGCCCCTTACATTGCTCTATTTGCTTCCCGCCAAGCATTGAATACTTCCTGGAACCCCTCCCCCTTTTCAAGCCCCTGAAACCGCCTCTGCCATGGAATTTTTATATTTCATTAACATCAACTAATTTGCACTTGTTGCAATCACCGTGAACCGATGTAACTCCTTCATACTTGAGGCAGTTAGGAAGAAACCGTGAAGATCGCATTTCCGTATTATCGCCGAATGTCGCCTCCGAACCCACCCAAAACTGTGCCCTGGAACCGCCTCTGTTCAGGTTAAGAACTAAAAATTTGACACCAGATGCGGTATTCAATTCTATGAAAAGTCCCAAAATTTCATGGGCCTGCTCCCAGCCGTTCTGGAGATTTCTGCGAAAACATGAGGGGGGGGGGCGGAATCCGCCCCCCTGTTACAAATAGGGTTAAGGTAGGACCAATTTGCTCTCAATTCGAATCTTTCCTTCGACTTATAAAAACTAGGAATATAACTATGGAAGACTGATTTATTCTTGACACTACATGCACACTAAAATAATCAAATTACTCTTTTTCCCTGTCGACAATCTTGCTGCTCTCAACTCTAGATGTTTGATACCATTACAAAAAAAAAATAAGGTTCTGATGGTGAGACGGCCACCCAGAGCAAACGGTGACCGTCTTACCCCACATTCGACCAAACAATTCAGAGCAAATTATATCGGACGCCATATTGAATCAAGTTTCGCTCAGCATTGTAAATCTGATCTGAAATACTGACTGTGCATGCAATTACCATATTTGAAGTCAAGTTTTAACTTCAAGGAGATATACACAAAGGCTTACATAATACAATAGAAATAGTTCCAACCGAGAGGGTTATATTCGTAAAATATAAATTTTGAATTAACTACGAAGAGCAAACTCACCCGACTTAGCTGGGGCCGTGCGGCCGAAAAGGGACATTCTAGTCCTCATTTTCTTCCTCTCGTAGCGTTAGTGGTTTATCCTACAGTCTTCCTACCCTGACCCCCTTACCCCACTCTCCCCTAGCCCGCGCACTGCAGGGGGGTTGATTTCCGCCCCCCTCAGGTTTTTCAAAGATAGCGTAAAAACGGCGGCGCTGCGCGCCGCCGTGTTTTGGCACACCTGTTAGGACATGAAATGCGAACACTTTGAAAAAAAAATAACCTCGGGTCATCTCAGGTCAAGTCACCAGACTAGGTCAAGTGACCCAACCTCCAAAAATGTTTGCAGTTGTGTCAAAGCCAGAGTTTTTCACTGATCAGTTTGAAACTTACAGGATATCATGAGGGCATAAGTACTTACAATTCGTTTATCTCTGAATTTTGATATCGGTGACTTAACCCGCGCCCTGGAGGGGGGGCGAAATCCGCCCACCCCTCCGGTTTTTCGAGGATAGCGCAAAAACGGCGACGCGCAGCGCCGCCGTTTTTTGTATACCTGTTTAGAAATGAACTTCCCGCATTATGTAACACTCTTGGCCTCAGGTCATCTCAGGTCAGGCCACCAGACCAGGTCACGTGATGACCTCAATTCCAAAACGTTTGCAGTAGTACCACAGCCACAGTTTTACGCCGATCGGTTTCAATCTTGCAGTACTTCATAAGGTCATAGATACCAACAATTTGTTAATCTCGGATTTCTAATATCGGTGACCTAAGGTCAGGTCAATTTTGTGACCGCCAACACGGTTTTATCAATAACTATCGATATAATGAACATAGAGAAGAGAAAACGGTACCAATATGTTTGTGTTTCGTCGAGACACGTCTCCCAACATGCAACATGACCAACTTGGGTCACCACTTGACCTTGACCTGAGGTCAGATTTCTCAGTTGACCTAACCCTGTCACCATGAATATGATTCGAAGCGCCTTGACAAGACACACGCGATGGCGTAAGCATTATTGCTTTATCTTGATTAGGTTAAAGGTTATTTGGGGAAAACAGTTTTGAAAACAAAATCACCTTTTTGACATTCGATGACCTCTGGAGCCTAAACTATTGACCTGAGCTCAAATCTGAGGACTTCTATGTCGATTGCATTTTTCAATGACTTTCGATTGTTTTTTTCCGTTTGCTGCTAACTATCATAGTTCCCGAGATATTTGGGGGTGTTCGAACCGAAGTCTTGAAAACTTGAAAATCTGACCCTTGATGACCTCTGGTGACCTCAATATTGACCTGAAAAAAAATAACGAAATTCTTTCGAAAGAGCTTGTCTCGAGCTATCAAAAGTCGTTTCCGCTTGTCGCTACGTTGCGTGGTTTTCGAGATCATAGGGGGGCGAAATCCGCCCCCCCCCTCCAGGGCGTGTAATTATCAGAGGCCCTCCAGGGCGCGTGTTAAGATCAGGTCAATTTCGTAACCTTCCCATAATAAGTCAATGGGGAAATCTACAAATGCTTCCTTTTTCAAGGATATGCATGATATTAGTCCAATTACTTCTTGATCATGTTATTATAGCATATTCTTGATGATCCAAGTGTAATTTTTGTTCCGTGACCCCTATTGGGTCATTTGAGGTCATGCGAGGTCACCACCTCTTTTTTGTCAATAATTCCCGACATAATGCAGATAGAGAAGTAAAACAGACATCAATGTGTGTGTATCGTCGAGATACTTCTTCCCATATGCAACATGCCCTACTTGGGTCACCACTTGACCTTGACCTGAGGTCAAATTGTTAGGTTGACTTAACAAGGTCACCGTGTGTATCATTCGAAGTGGCTTGACAAGATAAACACAATGGCGTAAACAGTTTTTCGTTATCTTTATTAAGTACAAAGTTAATAGCAAAAAATGATTTAGCAAAAGACGTTTTTGTCCTTTTTGACCTCTGGAGCCTCAAATATTGACCTGAGATCAAATCTGAGGACACCATAGCGATTGTAAATTTCACTGGCTGGCGTTTTCGTTTTTCCGTTTGCTTGTAACTAGCATCGTTTCTGAGATATATGGGAATTTCTGGAGCGATGTCCTAAAACAGGAAAAAACTGGAAAGTTTGACCTTTGATGACCTCTGGTGACCTCAATTTTGACCTGAACTAAAAGAATACTGAAATACTTTCGATAGAACATGTATCAAGCTATCAAATGCTTTCTTCTGCTTCTCGCTACGTAGCGTAGTTTTCGAGATCTCAGGGGGGGGCGGAAATCAACCCCCCTGCCGTTCGTGTTCGGCGCAAAGCCCCTGCAGTGCGCGGGCTAGTATAGATAACAAGCCCATAACGCTGGTCAGCCGCAGATCTGTGCACTGTGTACTGTGCACCAGCTGCAGAGTGTAGGTACATAGTTCTCACCTGACCTAACATAACCTAACATAACTTCACATAGCACATAGTTCCAGTCAACAGTTCTACTATAATAGCTCCAACGAAACCTGCCGGCTCAGCCCTTCCTAGATTGATCAGCGCACGTTAACCCGCGCACTGCAGGGGGTTAATTTCCGCCCCCCCCCCCCCTCAGGTTTTTCAAAGATAGCGAAAAAACGGCGTCGTGCAGCGCCGCTGAGTTTTCGCACACCTGTCAGGACATCAATTGCACACACTTTGAAGAAAAAAATATCCTCGGGTCATCTGAGGTCAGGTCACCAGACCAGGTCAAGTGACCCCACCTCCAAAAATGTTTGCAGTTGTGCCAAAGCCAGAGTTTTTCACGAAAAACAAAAAAACGGCGAAAAAACGGCGTCGCGTAGCGCCGCCGAGTTCTCGCACACCTGTCAGGACATCAATTGCAGACACTTTGAAGAAGAAAAATATCCTCGGGTCATCTGAGGTCAGGTCACCAGACCAGGTCAAGTGACCCCACCTCCACAAAATTTGCAGTTGTGCCAAAGTCAGAGTTTTTCACCGATCAGTTTGAAACTTACAGGATGTTATGAGTGCATAAGTACGTCCAATTCGTTTATCTCGGAATTTGTATATCGGTGACCTAAGGTCAGGTCAATTTCGTAACCTCCCCATAATAAGTCGATGGGGAAATATACAAATGCTAAGGATATGCATGATATTAGTCCAATTACTTCTGGATCATGTTATTATAGGATATTTTTATGATCCAAGTGTAAGTTTTGTTCACTGACCCCTATTGGGTCATTTGAGGTCATGCGAGGTCACCATCACTTTTTGTCCATAACTCCCGACATAATAAAGATAGAGAAGTGAAACAGACATCAATGTGTTTGTCTCGTCCAGACACGTCTTCCCATATGCAACATGCCCTACTTGGGTCACCACTTGACCTTGACCTGAGGTCAATTTTTTTTTAAGTTAACCTAACAAGGTCACCATGTACATCATTCAAAGCGCCTGGACAAGACAAACACAATGTCGTAAACAGTTTTCCGTTATCTGTATTACATACAAAGTTAATAGCGAAACGCGATTTGGCACAAAAAAAAAATTCTTTCTTTTTTGACCTCTGGAGCTTCAAATATTGACCTAAGATCAAATTTGAGGACACCTTAGCGATTGTAAATTTCATTGGCTGGGGTTTTATTTTTCGGTTTGTTTCTAACTAGCATAGTTTCTGAGATATATGGGAATATCTGGAGCGATGTCCTAAAACAGGAAAAAAAGGAAAATTTGACCTTTGATGACCTCTGGTGACCTCAATTTTGACTATACCTAAAACAATACCAAATACTTTCGATAGAACATGTATCAAGATATCAAACGCCGTTTTCCGCTTCTCGCTACGTAGCGTAGTTTTTGAGATCTCAGGGGGGGCGCGGAAATCAACCCCCCTGCAATTCGTGTTCGGCGCAAAGCCCCTGCAGTGCGCGGGTTAAACTATCAGACACGTCAGTAGCAAGGCATATTGAAACTGACAATACCAGCTACTGACGTGTTTGTGTGAGAGGGGCGACACGATGTTTTCCGAGGGCGATACGATGTTTTCCGTGGGCGGCATGATGCTTTCCGAAGGCGACATAATGCCTTGCGAGGGCGGCGATGTACCTTCTGAGGGCGGCATAATGCGTTGTGAGGGCGGCAAGCTGTTTTCTGAGGGTGCCAGGGTGCCTTTCAAGATTGCTACGACGCTGTCGGTAAACACAAGGGCGCCCTGGCGGCCTCCCGAGAACGCTAAGGCGCCTTCGGCGCCGGCAAATCCTTTGCAAGAACGGCGCCGCGTTGCCCGAGGGCGCCATTTTTTAAGGCAGGGGGCTTCAACCCCTACGGCCCCCCTGGATCCGCCACTGGCGTGCTTTGGTGGGCCATCATTCCACCATACCAGTGGCGGTGCCGTGACCTGTATGCCAGTGGCGGTATGGTGTGGCTTGGTAATGGATACACACAAAATAGTAAAGTTTCAATCAGCCGATTCATTGTATCTTGGTTGAGTATCAAACACCCATGTAAACTATATTCCGAAATCTGAATGCTCAGCCCCGATGCTGCTACAGTGTAATGTTTATTCTTTATCACTCCACCTGCGCTTCTTTCACGATAACGCCCTGCAGGCGAACTCCATGTGTTGATGGAGGCATCATTTAATATATTTTTGTAATATTTAAAACGATTACTCCATAAAATAGCTTACATTTTGAAACTTTTAGTTTCTGTTCACGGAACTCCGTCTCCGATTGTCTCCGAGAAAAACAAACAATGAATTGGGTTTGTATCTAGATCCAGATTGGATGGATTTCGGGTGAATCAGACTAATCTGGTCGGAGTGAACGATTTCATTCTGCGACTGAGAATTGCGATTGGTCTTACTTGGCTCGGTGTGATGCCCGCATAGGTGGCAGCACCAACCTAGTGTGCACCCAGCTGATACAACGCTGCCATCTATAATATGATAGCTAAAATAATCCGTGTATTGTAGAGTGCGCTGTATTTGGCATAGGCTGCCTCGTTTGACAGGCACTTAAAGGGATTATCCGTTTTTTCCCAGAATAATTGAGTTACATAGTAACACGTACTTATAAGGTGGTAGAAGTCCCACGGTAGCCACATTTTTCTGGAAATGACTTCTTCTGGACGTAAGAACATTCCAAAGTGCACGGTGATGCCACCGCGTATTTTCTGCAGGACCGGCTGAGGCAGAGCCAGTCATCTCTTTTATGCTAATAAAAACACCTCACTTATGGCATATTTCCGGTAAAATAAGCAATATTTGAAAGAAAATAAACTTGTTTTGTTCCAACGACAGCAGCAGTTACCTAGTTTTCCCATACAATTCAATATTTTTCATGAATTTTCATGGCAAAAAAAATAATACGCTACCACCAAATTCTCAACGCTAAAGGCCAGAGATGAGAAAACCACAAAAACACAAAACCTCAACGAACAGTGTGTAGTAATACAAAGTCCCGTCAGTTTTGAATTGCATAATAATTTTGTGATCCAGTGTAGGACTTCCAGATAATTCAAAACTGTAAAATTGATCTTAGGATTAAAGTGGTGGACAGTAGTGCCGATCAAATACTCGTTATCTGATACTAGTCTCGAAAAACGCCCAAGTTTTAACGCAGAAAATTGCTGAAATAATGGACTAAATGAGCATTGAGGTCCCTGTTATATGTCTTAAACGTGTTTAAATATCATACAACTGCAAAAGAGTGCATTTACTTTCAGGACGGAAACCCGTATAATCCCTTTAATACTTTGGTGCTTAAAATCGGCGCTGTCACGTGACCTGACCTGACCCTGGGGTAGTGATTTCTATTATGTTTTAAAAATGTGCCGATATGGGTATCATCTGAAAGGCCGTAGGCTAACCAATCCATTCATAATGTTTTCAATTATGTGAGATGTCAAATAGGTCATGTGTGACCTTGACACGTGACCTGACTTGACCTGGAGTATTGGCTTCTCATAATACGTTGCAGCATAGCCAATATGGGTATCGTTTGAAAGCTCATCAGCTAACTAATGCATTAGTGATGTTTTCAAGCATTTTGGATGTCACACAGGTCAGGAGTGACCTTGATACGTGACCTGACTTGACCTGGAAAACTGCCTTGTCATACGATGTTACACCATAGCTAATATGGATATCATTTGAAAGCACATTGACTAACCAACGATGTTTACAAGCAGTTGGGATGTCATACAGGTCACATGTGACCTCGACACATGACCTGGCTTGACCTGGATAAGTGTATCTGTGGTAACTTGGAAATTCATAACATTGTCATGTATGAAGATTGAAGGTCACTCGTGACCAGAGTTCGTCACGGGCCGGACTGGCCCTATGGGCCAGGGGCCGGGCCTGGGCCAGGCCTGGGTTGGGCCTGTACCGGGCCACAACTTAAAGTAAATCACCTGGCTCTAGACGGGCCTGGGCTGAGCATGTTGAAGTAATGCGCGCAAGCTCAGGTCAGAGCTTAAACATATTTTAACCAGCAGTTCACTTCCACAGCAACACACTGTTGCTGTGGCTGTAGCTTTTGGTTAATTTGGTTAGCATAGTTGGTTTATTGTTTCACATTTATAGTATACAAGTAAATATGCTATGATAAGGATTGCAAATTTTGTGAAATTTAATTATATGCTTAATCTGAACGGGCCGGACCGGGCCTGTGCCCAAATTTATGAATTTAACCGGGCTTGGTCCGGGCCTGGGCTTGGTGTTCATGGGCCTGGGCCGGGCCGGGCTTGGAGTTGTTGGGCCCGTGACGGCCCGTGACGAACACTGCTCGTGACCTGTGTGACATATCATATGCTTGAAAACATCATGAAGGCATTGGTTAGCTGCTAAGCTTTCAAACGATACCCATATTGGCTATGCTGTATTGTATTATGAGAAGTCAATACTCCAGGTCAAGTCAGGTCACTGGTCAAGGTCACACATGACCTATTTGACATCCAGTATAATGTAAAACATTATGATTGGATTGGTTAGCCTACGGCGTTTCAGATGTGCTCCATATCGGCATATTTTTTTAAAAAACATGTGCTTAAATTTTAAATGTTAAAATGTTTAAAACAGCACAACAAACATTAACGTAAGCTTTCATGACGCTATCCTGGTATCTATCGGGACACTGACATTTACCATTCATACAGTTCTCCATGTCTGTGGGCTTGCGGTAAACGTCAGTTGCAAACGAGCCGGCGCTCCCATCAATTGATATAAGTAAATTGATTCTGTCACCTATTCCCTTCTCGAGAGTGAAACTGAGAACCTGCGGCATGTTCTAGTCTAGTCTTAAGCTCCGACAATAGCGCGTCATCCTTGACATCCACCAGTATGTCATCCACATATCTACAGTACAGGGACGGAGGTCAAGGTTCTGTGCCTGTAAAACTGTCTCCTCCACATCTATCATGAATGCCTGTGCGAAAAGCACCCCTAGGGGGACCCCCTGGCAATGCCATCTGCCTGATAGAACAGACTACCGTTGGGACATCGGAATGGGGCTTTGGTCGTGCAGAGACGTACATGGCGCTCATAACGTGTTCAGGTATTGCCGGTGGGGCTGACGTAGGGTTGCGATACGCGTAGTCCATCAGTATGGTAATTGTCCTTTCCACGGGCACATTCGTGAACAAACTACACACATCGAGGGAGGCTAATACACCGCACTTTCCCTTGCTCCTGATTAGGTCAATGAACTCACTGGGTGAGCGCAGCGAGTATGTTTGAGGCACAAACGGAATGCGAACCCTATTCAAGTACTTAGCCAGGTCGTAAGTTGGAAGCGGAATTTGTGAGACGATTGGGCGAAGTGGGTACCCCGCTTTGTGTATCTTGGGGTTTCCATAGAAGTACCCTGGATAAAATTCAACTGTGATGTTAGGAATCTTCCTGCCACTGATATGCTTGTTGACTGCGCTGATTAAATCATTTGCCTGCCTTTTGAGGACCTCCGTGGGGTTGCGTGAAATCCTCTTGAACATCCTTGACATCACTACAAATTGGTCACTAAAAATTACCTGCACTTTCCGGTCGTAATCTTCCTTGTCTAAAATTACGTACACTGCAGACTTGACGGCTTTTCTGATGACGACATTTATGTTCTCCTTCAACTCTTTAGCATCCCGCCGTAGGTGGGACGGGAGGGATGGCTTTCTCAATCCGCCTCTATTTTCAGTATATTCAGCCATTACAATCTCCTGAACATCTGGGTGAATGTCTATCTTCACTTGTTTGTTTTTTGTAGTCCCATAGCGTCTTCATAGAGTATCTCAAGCTCAGCCTTTTTGCGCTGCGGTGAGAAACGGGGAGAAAACTGAAAATTAACCCCGAGGTTCAGTCTTAAATTAACCCCGAGGTCTTTGGTCTTGTCAGCTTAAGTTTAGACAAGTTCACACACCCTTCTTTTTGCTCAGGGAGGGGCACCCATTCACCGTACAAGTGTCACAGTTTCTTTTGTATCCTATTTTTTGATACATTTCTGTGCTGGGTGAGTTTACGGTCGAGCGCAGCGCCCGTAGACCGCCGAAGCTCATCAGGTATATCAAGCCGGTCATATTTGCTTCTTTCTTCCTCTAGGCGTTTTCTGATCAAATCGACTGCTTTTCCTTTATGTACTTTTTGGAGAAGCACCAAGTTCCTTCTGAAGTCCATGGTGGCTCTACTTTGCCGCACTGCTTCATCGTGGATTCTTATATGTGTACTTTGGAAGCAGTTACTATGCACTTGCAAAGTGGCGGCCCAAAAACATACACTATCACACACCATAACACGTCCCTTACAAGACAGCAGATGGTCAGCAGTACCTCAATCATTTATATATGCCATGACATCCGGCGGCTTTGAATTATTGAGGCAGTATACATCAGGGATAAAGACCCCATCATAAGCACACAGGTAAATGCGGGAGGAACCCTGCCTCTTTTTAATGGACTCCCCCTGGGCCGGAGATGACATGTGACCCCAATGGGCGGAATGTGTCATTGTAGTGGCAGAGCATGGGACTGCACGTGATGGTGTAGATACATATGTGCTTATATGAATTGGTGACTTTCTGACGAGTTTGGCCCTCGCCCTACGGGAGCTTTTTATTAGCCGATTTGTGTATGACCGTTACGTTATTTTATTTCCACGTACCACGCACGGACGCACGGACGGACATCTTATAATTAATAAGATAAGATAAGATAAGATAAGATAAGATAAAAGACGAGGCGAAGCACAAACATGAATATAATTTCCCAGAAAAAACTTTCATACAAAACGTCAACAATCGATGTTCCGCTGCGCACAAGGCATATATTGAATATGTATCAATATATGACCCACCTGTTGTGTACGGCAGAGCTCGGTAAGATTCCAACAATTATACGAATATGTAGGTAAGCGACTACGATATATGTAGATATATATATATATATGATAGATATATATATATAACGATATATGTAGGTAAGCGACTCTACTGATGATTTGCACGCTTGCTACACCGCTATATTTAACCGGGCTCCAATTTATTCCTTCACAAACAACCTTTTGCCTCTCCACAGCTCATTTAATGGATATTAAGAAAACACAGATCAGTTTTAAACTCACCAGCGTCCTCTCACTTGTGACTTTAACTTAACATTCATGAAATAAAGTTAAAACCGCTTGAAACACAGCCACTTATCACTTACAAGGTGACATGATGAGCACACTGAACTACAAAAGTGCACAAACTTTCAACTGATCAAACATTTATTTTCATCCTTTCCATTTTTTCGTTTCTGCGTGTAAATTCTGCGTGTTCTAGTTACACTTTTGCGACTTTGCGTTTCGATTTTGGGATTTACCGTACTGATATGGGACTTTCTCATTTTGTTTAGTGAAGCCTGCACTGTGTATTTACACGAAGATAACATTTGTATGGACGTGAGCAAACACAAAGTCAACCTGATTAAACGCAAAGGTGAAGCGATAAATTGCAAAAGCGCGCAGTGGAGCCCGGCAGTAACTGTTCAGCTGCGGTAGGGGCAATGCCCTGCCGGTCCGACCCAGCTCACCTGAACTCGCGATTTATCGGCTCTCTGCGAGTGTCATGCCCAGAAGGCATTGACCCAGCTGACCCGGCCCACACGGTTCAAACCACGTGACCATTGCCTAACGCTAGCCTTTACGCAGGAGCCCCATTCCTTCAGCCGACCTCCATCAATCCCAGTTGCGCAGCTGCTTCGAGAGCGCTGATTGGTCACGTGCGGTCAAGGCTGGCTGGGGCATCATAAGCGTATGTAGGAATTCACTTACGAACTTAGACGATAGATGGCTGTGAAGATTGTTCGCAAATTACAGAAAATTGGACGATTAGAAAATAAAAGCGTGCGATTCATATTTAGGTACACAAAGCCAGCGACCAACCAGCATATAAAATTGCTAACGATTTCGCCAAACAGTTTAGCAGATATAAGCGATTTGCTGACTAGCCACTAGTACCTGCCATTACTTTTGCAGTGACCTGTACAACCACAAGCTTTTTTTTTAAAGATGGGGTCACGTGACCTGGTCTGGTGACTTGAGCTGAGATGACCTGAGGTATTTTTTTGTGTGTACATAATGTGGGTAATTGATACCCAAAGTGCTATGCCAAAAACGGGGGCGCTGCGCGCCGCCGTTTTTCCGGTATCCTTGAAAAACTGAGGGGGGTCTAAACACCCCTCCCCCACCGGCAAGGCGCGGGATAACATGATTATGAAATAATTGACCCTATTTAATGCATATTATCTGAATAGGAAGCATTTGTATATTTTCCCATTGACTTATAATGGAGAGGTCACGAAATTGTACCGAACTTAGGTCACCGATATATCAAATCTGAGATATTCTTATTGTAGGTACTTATGGTCTAATTATATCTTGTAGGTTTGAAACCGATCGGCCAAAAACTATATGGTACGACTGCAAACATTTTGGAGGTGGGGTTACGTGACCTGTCCTGGTGACCTGACCTGAGATGACGCACAAGGTCAAGAATTTCACACAATGATGGTAATTGATGCCCGAGCCCCAAACACCTGTGCCAAGAACGACGTTGTGCGCCCCTGTTGTTCTGCTATCCCCGAAAAACCTTAGCAAGGGGCGTCTAAAAACACCAGCGATTTTTATTCACCAGCGATTCATTTCTGACTCAAAATTGTAAATGAGTCAGGAGGCTAAACACAAATTGTCGGTAAACAGATTTAGTCACCTGGATTAGCGTCCATTTAGGGATTATCAAAGGGTACAAATAACAATTACTATGCATCCAAGTGTTCGTTCATCCAATCGATGCAAGATAAAAGTGGTTCCATGACATATATCAGACGACAAACAAAGGCAGTTTTACAACGGCTCGGTATACGTCCGCCCTCCAGGTCTTGGTGTTTCTGAAAAATCAAGGTAATTGCTTGCATGCGGATATATATATTATCGGATGCGGGAGGCTTTTATGACTTGTTACCTGACCTTAGACTTAATTCAGATTTTATGAATTTCTATGAATGATTCTATGAATGATTGATCTATGATTCTATGAATGAAAATCCGTTTTTAATCTAAAGACGTGTACACATGATTTGAGTTGTAGTAATTCAGTGGCATATGCAAGAATAATGTAAAATTAGATACACCAAAATCCGGCAGACCGGTCAGTAGTTCTGGCCAGTTGGTCGGCGGTCAGTTGGTTGGCGGTCAGTTGGTCCCGTGCGGTACGGTCAGATGGCCTGCGGCGGCGCTCCAGTGCGGGTCGTTCAGTGACAGCGCCGCCACCGACGATGGATATGCTGCCGGCTATCGCCGCCCCAGCCCGTCGCCCGGCACTCCGACCGGCCTTTACCGTAGCCGCGCTGGCTGCTATTCTGCTGCCGACCTACGGACGTAAGTCAGCAGAATTACGCCAACAACTACTGAATAGCTCTACAAACTGTATACGTGCGAAGATACAGAGCGATCAGAGCACTATTGCGCCACGTTCGCTATCAGTCCACTCGGCGTATTGGCACCTACCTTGCAGTGTAATTTCCGCACCTGGAGCTCTAAGTCGCACCTTATGTGTTCACTGCACTGGAATCTTGAATGAATGTCATCTAGGTCCGTGCGTCACTTGAAAATTTTGATGGATGTGTGCTAATTTTGTAAGTTGTAGTTGAGGAGGTACCGACCGGGCACTGGCCGGCCGGTGCCAAGCTAAACTGCCGATGTCAATGCACCTTTTTCAAATGATTGTTCATTGTTCATAATTTTCTTGGAACATATTCACAAAAGATAGAGTGCAGGAAACATATTGCATACCTTCATTATAAATAACAATGCGTAGGGAGGCTAATTTACTTAATTCGTTACCGAGTACTTGCTGAGTACCGACCGATATAAGCGTGGATCGCTTATCGGTAGGAAACTGCCAATATCTTTCGGTAGAAATGTTTATTTGCAAAATGTGATGAATTTACATCATACTTTGGCCTCGTCTATCGATTTCAGGTGCTAGCTCCATTTTTGTGGAAAAAGGTGATTATCTCCCTTTAAGCAAATGGTTCGTTAACCCGCGCCGTGCCGGTGATCATTCAGTGATGCACCCTTTTGGACGTCAGAGTGGGGAGGTGAAATAATATTTTCACACGGTAGTGCCAATCAATGTGGTACTGCACTACTATTGCCACGTCATTTCGACGGTAAGATTGCGGTAACAGATCGTGACGTCGATGGTAGAGTGTGCTCTGTTGAAGTTGATTTCGAAGCTGTTTCCATTTGTTTGGTTTGCGTGTACGCTCCTGCCGTAAATTATCAGCAGCAGAAAGTCTCTTTCTTAAGCTCCTTACAGAATTTCGTAGGTCCTAATTATACAAATGCCATAGTGGCGGGGGATTTCAATATTCGGCTTGATGATGCTGAGGACGGGTCACGTCGCAGGGAGGCGCGAGCAGGAGTAAAATGCGCGGTATGCTGGCAAGTTTGTGCCTCACAGATATTTGGCGACTTAAGCACACACAGCTCAGAATATTTACATGGCGTAGGTCAGACTCCACTCAGCAGTCCCGCATTGATTATACTTTTGTAAGTGATAGCCTTGTTAATAACCACATCATCACGAACAGTGAAATTACCCCCGGCATACTAAGCGACCACAGTGTGGTCTCAGTAGGGATACAATTAGGGGGAAATACTCGCGGTCCGGGCCTATTTCGCTTTAACAATTGCTTGCTAGAAAATGCCAGCTTTGTGCTTGACATAAAGGAGGAAATAGGAAAGGCTGCCTGCTGCCTGAAACCTTACCACCAGGACATACCAATAAGCACTCGCGTAAACTTCCTATTGTGTAATTTACGTTCTATTAGTATACGTACGCGTAAGTCTCTAGCCGCGGCAAAGCGAAGAGAGGAGAATGAGATAATGCGACGGCTAGCTATGATTGAAGACACAATAGCTGGGTCGCCCAACAGGCAGCTGTCGGCGCAGTATGTCACCCTGAAAGCAGAGGTAGACGAATTTCAGCTGAAATGGGCCAAAACTGCAATGATCTTTACCAGAACTAAGTGGATGGAGCATGGAGAAAAGCCTACCGGCTATTTTCTCCGTTTGCAGAAGCGCGACTTCCCTCAGAAGGCCATCCACATGCTTGAGCTGCCGAATGGTATGTTATCCACGACAAAGACGAAATTTTACAGTTTTGCTTTTCTCATTTTCAGAATATGTATGCTTCCAAAAGTATACCTGACGATGCTATAGATGAGTATTTGGACACAGTAAATGACCTGAGGCTTTCCGATAGTGACAGGGACAGATGTGAGGGCGTATTTACCGTCGAAGAATGCAGATCAGCATTACAGAAAATGGCTAAAAAAAAGTCCCTGGGATTTCTGGTTTCACAGTTGATTTTTGTGAATACCTTTGGGATGACATCGGCCCTATGGCCGTTGACTATTTCAATGTAGCAAAGTTGCATGGCTTACACATAGCGCAAAGACGTGCTGTCATTGTGAAGATTCCCGAAAAAGGCGACCAGAAGTACCTAAAAAACAAACGACCGATCTGCTTGTTTGACGTTCTGTACAAGGTTATTGCCAAAGTGATTGCCAATCGCATGTCTGGGGTCATCGATTTGCTGATATCGTCTGCCCAGACTGGATCTTTGCGTCGCGGTGGTACGACCCCCCTTAGCGTTTCGCCCCTAATGGAGGCCTTAACTTCGCGTCAAAGACGAGCGTGTTGCTTGTGACGAGAGGAAGCCGATGATGCCGATGTTAAGTTTTTGGTCATTAGGTGACCTCTGAGGTCATGTCAATGACCCAAATGTCATCAAAATTGAAAATGCGTATACATTTAATTTTATCGAGCTAGAATCGTGAATGAGCATATCATAATGCTTAATGGGTGCCAAATTCGTAATCAGCGTCACAAAATGTCCTAGAAACCGCCAGAAGCCCAAAAAAGTAATCAGAGGTCATCGGAGGTCAATGACCTCAGTTGACCTCTAAAAGGTCAATCGAGGTCACAATTTCAGTAGAAACTACAACTGTCACCTGGAAACACCTGTATATATGCTCCTGAACAACAAGCACTCGAAAACTTCAGAAGTTACAAGCATCGATACTGCGGGACGCCAGTTGCGCCTGACATGACCTTGAGAAACAGGTCATAGGTCACGGGTAATGTGGGTTAAAATGTTTATAATTTTATGAGTGTGTGGGATTTTTTCTTCAAAAGTAGGGTACTGAAAGTTGCATCGAAATCGGTTGGAAACTACGCGAGTTATTCCAGAAAACCGAGGGGGGCATCCACCTCCCTACCCGGATGAGGGTTAAAGTTGGGAGGGGGAGGGGCTGAATGACAAGTTGGGGGGGGGGGCTGAGCCACAAGTTGAGAGGGCTGAAGCCCCCTCAACTGAATATGATTCTACGCCCCTATATATTTGTAGTGTCTCATTCTTCCCCCAGCCAAAATGGCCAAAATACTTAACCCTATCTGACAGACAGTACGTCATATTATTGGGGATGCAGATACAAGACTGTGGATGCACCTGCATCCCCCTAGGTATATAAAGTTCCGCATGTGCGCAGGCGGCGAGTCATGCGACGCATAAGTTTGCATGGAGAGTAAGATCAGCAGCAGGTCAGCAGCAGATCAGAAGGGAATCATCAGCCGACCATGCAGGTTGGCCGGAGAGAACTGTGAGTTAGGTCAGCAGCAGATAAGCAGCAGCAGGTCAGCAGCAGATCAGAAGGGAATCATCAGCCGACCCTGCAATCTGGCCGGAGGGAACTGTGGGTTAGGTCAGCAGCAGATAAGCACTGGATCAAAACACTCTCCTACTGTCTGACCCTGGTGCTCTGGAGGTCGAATTCCACACCATTATTTATCTTCACAATTTCACGTTACATTCAAATTTATCTCAAATTCACGACTACCGTTAAAAGTGATTCCATTGGCACGGTTGTTGTCAACACTGCCCGAGACCTACCATGGTAACTGTTGTACCTTCTGCGGCAGTGCAGACTGCAGACTGCAGACAAAGGACACCAGGGGTGGTAAAAGTGCTTTGAGTGGCCCCGACCAAAAGTGGCATATACCAAAATGACCCCAGCACAACTGGGATCATTTTTTTCACTTCGCATGAATACACTAACACCTGGCTGCATGCTCACATCATGCTTATATTTTAACCAGCGCCGTGCCCAGGGGGCAAGGGTGGGGGTAGACACCCCCTGAGGTTTTTCGCAGATAGCGGAAAACCTGCGACGCGCAGCACCACCATTTTTGGAACAGCTGTTTGTGCATTAATTGTCAACATTATGTAAGAAAATCAGGTCACTTTAGGTCATGTCACCAGACCAGGTCACGTGACCCCGCCTCCCAAAAAACTTGTGGTTGTACCACAGTCACAGTTTTGGGATGATCGGTTTTACACTTAGGGGATTTCATAAGGTCACATATATATACAATTCGTCTTTCTTGGATTTGTAATATCAGCGACCTAAGGTCGGGTTAATTTCGTGACCACCCATTATACATACCTCCCCTATTCTAAGGAGACGCAAGATAGCAGTCTAATTCATCCTGGATCATGTTATTATAGAACATTCTTGATGACCTATGTGCAATTTTTATTTAAGGGTACCCCTACATGGTCAGCCGAGGTCATCCGAGTTCACCAACAGTTGTATGTCAATAACTCTCGACATAATAACGATAGAGATGTTAAACTGACACCAATGTGTTTATCTCGTCGCGGCACGTCTTCCCATATGCAACATGGCCTACTTGAGTTGCCACCACTTGACCTTGACCTGAGATCACATTTGTAAGTTGACCTGACCTAGTCAACACTTAAATGAGGCAAAGCGTTTTGACGAGACAAGCACGTTGGTGGACACATTATTGCTTTGTTGTTATTAGTTGAAAAGTTATTCGTGATCAACGTTTCTTTTAAATAGCCTTTGTGACATTTGATGAGCTATGAAGCCTAAACTTTTGACCTGAGCTCAAATTTGAGGTAACTGTGGCTATTTTTTTTTTCAAGAGCTTTCCATTGCTTTTTTCGTTTGTTCCTAGCTATCATAGTTCCTGTGATATCTGGGGGTTTCTGGAGCGAAGTCCTAAAACATGAAAATCTGACTTTTGATGACCTCTGGTGACCTCAACATTGACTTAACACGCGCCCTGGAGGGGGGGGGGCGAAATCCGCCCACCCCTCCGGTTTTTCGAGGATAGCGCAAAAACAGCGTCGCTGCGCGCCGCCGTTTTTTGTATACCTGTTTAGAAATTAACTTCCCGTATTATGTAAAATTCTTGGCCTCAGGTCATCTCAGGTCAGGTCACCAGGCCAGGTCACGTGATGACCTCAACTCCAAAACGTTTGCAGTAGTACCACAGCCACAGTTTTACGCCGATCGGTTTCAATCTTGCAGGACTTCATAAGGTCTTAGATGCCAACAATTTGTTTATCTCGGATTTCTAATATCGGTGACCAAAGGTCAGGTCAATTTTGTGACCGCCAACACGGTTTTATCAATAACTATCGACATAATGAAGATAGAGAAGATAAAACGGTACCAATATGTTTGTCTCGTCGAGACACGTCTCCCAATATGCAACATGACCAACTTGGGTCACCACTTGACCTTCACCTGAGGTCAAATTTCTCAATTGACCTACCCCGGTCATCATGAATATGATTCGAAGCGCCTTGACAAGACACACGCGATGGCGTAAACATTATTGCTTTATCTTTTTTAGGTAAAAGGTTATTGGGGGAAAACAGTTTTGGAAACAAAATCACCTTTTTGACATTCGATGACCTCTGCAGCCTAAACTATTGACCTGAGCTCAAATCTGAGGACACCTATGTCTTTTGCATTTTTCAATGACTTTCGATTGCTTTTTTCCGTTTGCTGCTAACTATCATAGTTCCCGAGATATTTGGGGGTGTTCCAACCGAAGTCTTGAAAACTTGAAAATCTGACCCTTGATGACCTCTGGTGACCTCAATATTGACCTGAAAAAAAATAACGAAATACTTTCGAAAGAGCTTGTCTCGAGCTATCTAACGTCGTTTCCTGCTTGTCGCTACGTTGCGTGGTTTTCGAGATCATAGGGGGGGTGCGAAATCCGCCCCCCCTCCAGGGCGTGTAATTATCAGAGGCCCTCCAGGGCGCGTGTTAAATGGAAATAATGACCTGTTGATTTTGTTAGCAACAATTTCTTAGGCTAACTTTATGGTTTTAAAATAATTTTATTTAAATTTAAGAATTAAATAAAATTATTCCCAAATTCAAAGTTGTAAGTTCGAAAAAAATACAAAACAAGTACCTTGTGTACTTCATGAAGGTCATGGACAAATTCGTCCTTCCCTACCAGTATTCGCAAAGCACTCGGCACTGCGCCACAATAGCAAAAGGCGAGGGAAATGCACATTGGATACAATATTATTACGTCTTAAGTTTCTGAAGTGTCAACTACTATGAAATACAGTGGTAAAATACCTTTAAAAATGATTAACAAGAAAATTAAAACTTAAAAACAATCATTTGAATAAGTCTTTAATTAGCTTTCAACTCAAAATCAGATATTTTTGCAATGCTACACAAGAATGGCACCAGTGACGTCATTAACAATGCCTGCTACGGGACTTGGGTATACTAATCAGTAACAACTCGCCACAATGGTTAAGTGCGCCGAGAAGCATGACAATGACTTTGTAAACAAATCGCCGACGCTAAATAGGTCGCCGTCGATGTGCATCGATGAGCTTCCGAATTAATTGCCAGTTTTGTGTTATTGTTTGTTAGTTTTTTGGGGATTTCTTTTTCTTTTTCATGATAATATAAAGCATATTGTTATATACAGCCACAGCCAAATTATACAAAACTCCTAATGTTGAAAACAAATGAATCGATTAAAAAAAATTGAGGGTCGCAACCACTAACTATGCCGCCGTTGATGTGCATCGATGAGCTTCCGATTTTATTGCCACTTTTTCCAATCGCTGTTAGTTTTAGAAGATCGCCGGGCATATAATCACAACAAGCAGAACGCACAATATATTTTCCACTCAATTGCGTAAAAACACAATACGGGAAAAGCCCGCAGTTTGATGAGGACCAAAAGTACTTGCAAGTACCGGTCGTTAAAAGTGTGGAACGCTTATCAACTTTAACTTGAAATATATTTCGGTAGGAAAGTTTTCATGCAAAATGTGATGAATTTACAATCTATTTTGGTCTCGTCTGGCGATTTCAAGTGCTAACTCCATTTTTGTGGAAAAAGGTCATTATTTCCTTTTAAGGAAAAACATCAAAAGTACCTTCGAATGTGCTTGTCGAGAGCTTTTGAACGTTTTTTCCGCGTCTCTTTTAGTTTTCGAGTTAAAGGGGTGGGGTCCCAGGACAGTGAAATCCACTGTCCTGACAGTGGACCTCCATTGAAAATGCAGTAGCACCTGGCCCGCCCACGGGGGAATCGACTGTTCGGATTTCCCGTGCCGTGCCGGGGGTGGGGCGTTCAGACACCCCCCTAAGTTTGTTCGGGGATAGCATAAAAATGGCTGCCCACAGCGCCGCCGTTTTTTGGCACAGCTCTTAAGGCATCAATTGCTCACATATTGTAAAATTATTGACCACAGGTCATCCCAGGTCAGGTCACCAGGCCAGGTCACGTGACCTCACCTCCAAAAAAGTGTGCGGTCGTACCACAGCCACTGTTTTTGGCTGATCGATTTGGTACTTACAGGATTTCATAAGGGTATTAGTACCTACAATTCTTTTATCTCGGATTTTTTTATATCGGTGACCTAAGGTCGGGTCAATTTCGTGACCTCCCCATTATAAGTCAATGGGGAAATATTCAAATGCTTCCTATTCCGAGGATACACATGACATCAGTCCAATTCATTCTGGATCATGTTATTATAGGCCATTCTTGAAGACCCAGGTGCATTTTTGGTTCAGTGTCCCCACGTGTTGAATATATCGTCCGGATTTTGTTTTCGTCGGATTTTTTTGTTTTAATGTAATTTACTATGTTTGGCAATTAAGAGCTGAAACGCCGCTGCTAATACAAAAGTAAATGTACATAAATTCTGACGTCATGGATATGATGATTAAGTGAATAATACATCTGCAGTTGTTTTGACGAACAGTATTTCTAAGGACATCATCGCTTAGTAAATTTTCCCAGAAATGACATAGTAATGATTTGTGCTGGCATTTTGACCCCCGAGTACTTCATGAGAAGGAGCATTTTGTCCCCGATCTTATCCATAAGGACATAACAATTTACCACCCCTGAAGGACACAACGTTTCAGACAACACGGTTTTATTTGAGGCGACCCGGAAGTCAGCTGGATGACTCACAGCTCGCTCCGTTTGGAGTGACCTGTCCCCGCATCTATCCTGGCCACTGGCCGATAAATGTTACATGCTGGCGGGTCTGCGTCGATAACTGTGAAACTGTGGGAACCGCTTCTGTGAGAACCGTCTCTCCCTAACATGAGAGTCGTACGCGCCGCTGTGCGTATAAGTCGGCGCGAGGAGCGGCCCTGACCTAGACAACGACCATCCGACAGCAACCCGGCGGCCGGCGGCGCAGAGCTGCGTTTCGCCATCGGTGCGTCGGCGCAGTGTGTGTACTAACGTTCGGCTGGCACGGTGGTGATCGGCGGAACGGCTCGGAGCGGCGAGATGTCCCTGAGCGATCATTAGCGGATTCGACACGATGGATGGACCCGCGATCACAGGCAGGGGCTTGATGATGTTAAATAACAATGCGACGGCCGGTGTCGGTGCGATACACGGCGACCAATCCCCGCGTCATTATCTACTTGCGACATAATGGATGGTCCATGAACACTCGATCGGTGCGGTGTTGTGCGTGTGGGCCGACTCAGTCCGACCTCGATCGTCTAGGCTGGCGGCGACACACCGCAATTAACATATAGAGACGGCCATAAGTATCCTGGGGGATGTGGCTGCTGCCCTCTGCACTACTGCAAGACAGCGACGGACAACGCTGCGGGTGCGGAGCCGGCAGACGATCGGCATCCCGTCTCCGGTCAATCCACCCGCTGCCTACCGCGGTTGAATCAGTAATTACGATCGCTAACTTCAGCACCTAGTACGGCGGGCGTAGAGACTGTGTGTTCCGTCGGCGTGTGTTATTCTACGGGTGTCTCAGTAGATATCATTAGATAATACCGCGAGTGTTTGACGTACATATGAACGGGTCGGTTGTAGAAATATTGGTAGTTAGAAGTAGTTAGAAGCAATGGTGGAGATAAATAGCGACCGTCGTCAATTATCATGGGACAGTTAGTTAGCGCATTATGTACTTTAATTAGAAGTATCCCGTGATGTGAGTAGTGCGTCACTCCCGACAGTGATGTGAACCACGATGTGAGTAGTGCGTCACTCCAGACCGGATGTGAACCATGATGTGAGTAGTGCGTCACTCCAGACCGGGATGTGAACCGTGATGTGAGTAGTGTGTCACTCCAGAGCAATAGGCCACTTAAGTTAGTATTAATTATTTGTGTCCGCGTTGTATCGCTCTATTTAGGGGCTATAATTACGCCCCTATTGTATTGCTTCTTATTCCGTTACTAATTAACGACATCCTAAGCGGAGTAGCATGTTACTATATAATCCTCTACAAAGGCGACGTAGCTATTGTGCGTGTGGCGTGCCTCGTGTGTGCACAACAGCCATGGGCCTGACGTCACAGCCTTGGACGGCCGCACGAATGTTCGTATATAAGGTCCGCGTTAGAATCAGTCAGGGCCGCCGGAGTGCCACGAGCCGGTGTGCCACGGTGGTGCGCCGCCAGCGCGCACCACTCACGGTTAGTACTCGTCAGTCTCGTCACAAGGAGGGGAATAGTACCCCTGGTGCCCGAAATGGCAGTAACGGGGTATATCTGAACCTGCAGTAACCGAGCTATCTTTGGAACCTGAGCGCCTGTATCTGACGTACGTTTGGAACGTCTATTCTCTGTCTTACTCCGTCAACTTCAACCATGTTATTTTCGAGCCTGCAGGCAATCCCTGACTCATATAATATATCTTGTAAAAGCGTTGAGACACCTTCATTGAGATACGAGACCGGGAGAACAGGAATAAGGGAAGGCACAAAAAGACACTATCGTACGTCACGTTCTCTAACAAGAATTCATACCCCTAGACACTTAACCCGCGCGGCGCTGGGGTCTCCAGCCGAACGCGCGGCGCTGGGGGGGGTAAATTTTACCCCCCCTCGTATCTTCCGAACCAATAACCGCAGCGAGACGCGCAATGCGGCGATCGCAAGCTCTCAACGAGAAGAATCGAATGCATACTCGAAATTCTTAAAATAAGGTCACATGTCAGGTCACGGTCAGGTCAAATGTAAAATGTAAGTATTTGAGTTTTTGGGCTATACTTTCCATCCAAAGCCTTATATTGCAACTATTATCTCACAAAGTGCTCCAGAGTGTATAATGTATTTCCTGCATAAGTAAAAGTGAAACTGTAAGCAAAGGTCAAGGTCAAGGTCAGGTCACACAAGGTCACAGGTCTACGAAAGCCATGCGACACATGTTGTATGGGTTATTTTACACGTATAATTCGATAGAAGCAGCCATTTTCACAGCCTGACACCATATAATCGTCCTCAGGGCAAGGTCAGGTCACAATAAGGTCAAAATTTGAAATTGATTAATCTAAATAAAAATTTAATGTTTCTAGACTAGTTTTGTCTTCGAAATACAGTGGTGGTATTTATTTGTCTGTATCTGGTCAGTAAAAGCCAAAAACGCAATTTAAAAAAATGACGTCATGAGTTGCTTGTTCTTAGAGAGCCATAAGTCAGTCAAAAATAAATAAATTGCTTTGAAATTTGGTTTGAATATCGTTCATACTCGGTTCTCTAATATATCTTCCGTTTTTTGAAAATCTTCAAACAAAAAACTTTTGTGGAAATTCTTCCCCAAAAATCAGTTTTTTGAATTTTTGGGGGTCAAAAACCCAAAATTTTGAAAATCTGAGATTGCCATGTCAAAGACAATGTTATTTCACTTCTTTTGGCGCCTTTTATTTGCAATTTGCAGTAACAAGCTATTTTCTAAGATTTCTCAAACATTTAACGTTTTTTCACCAAAAATGACATGGCTTGACGTCACTAAAACGTCATTATCTGCCAACAAAATTTCACGAATTTAAAAAAAAATGGCAGAAGACGTAGAATTGATGCACCATAAGCTACCGTAAGTTTCACTTTGATATCTGTCATAGTTGTCAAGTTATGGAGAAAATCCGGGAGGGGGCGTAAAATTTACCCCCCAGCGCCGCGCGGGTTAAAGAACGAGCCCATAATCGAGCATAACTTTAAATTCACACTGTTAGAGAACGAGGGTAGAACATATAATTCATACTGGGGGCTTAGTCGGGATGGTAGCAACTTCGAATTCACAAAACCAGGGCGGATGTTTTTGCTTGCTGGAGACCCTCGCTTCAGCGATTCTAGAATTATCTTTATCAATCAAGATGACACAGCCATTGGTGTCATAAGAAAAGGAGACAAAAAGGCCGATCAAGCAAGTTCAGTTTTTCGTGTTTTCAAATTTTACCTCGCGGTATCCTGAGGGCTTAGTAGAAGTAGCAGGGATTTTTAAAGATTATTCGGGTCACAATTTCATGACGAAAACACTCCACGGTACGGCTGGAATGTATAATCTTGAAAAACTTCTATTATAATAATTTGTATATAAGACTACAACACTTCAACTGCTCTTGTACACGTTGAGGAAAGACAGAGCTTTCAACTGGTCAATCCCGTTCGATGGGACTGAGCGAAAACCCGGGCAAATAAGTGGTCATACGATGGAGTGGCACCACAACTGATGCCAGGATTGTTTTTTAATAAGTTTTTTTTTTCTCTCGAAAACAACGGAACAAATGACATCAAATGCCAATAAAACCTCGGGCCATGTCTGGTCAAGTCATTAGACCATGCATCCAACAAATTGTGATCGTGCTACACAGCCACAGTATTCCACTGAGCGGTTTGAAAGTCACAGTACCTACTTATTTATGTCGTAAGCACCTACAATTCTACTATTTTGATTTGTATATCAGTGAGCTAAGGTCAGGACGATCCCGTGACCTCCCCATTATAAGTCATATACAATATGTAAATGTTTCCTTTTCAGAGCATACGCACTAGATCAGAGATATTATTTCAAGATCATGCTCTTATAGCTGATTCTTGATGACCCAGATACAAATTTTGCTCGGTGACACCAACAAGGTAAGCTGAGGTCAAATCAGGTCACCAGTACAGCACTTCTTGCGCGTAAGTCGTGATGGAAAAATATATAAAAGCCGTAAGATCGACACCATTCTGTTTATGTCATCGAAACACTTCTGACAATGTGCATTGTGCAGTATGGCCTACCTGTGTACCATATGAACTTGAATCACCTTGATCTGACGACACATTTTGACATTTAGCTAACCGAACATGATTGACATGGTAGGAAGCGCTCGCTATTTGCCCCTTGCTGGAATGGCATGTGGCCGGTGGCAGCGGTCGCACTCAAGGTCAGGTGACGTCAGAGGGCGGGGCGGACCGTGTCCAGGTACAGTGGCGGATCCAGGATTTTCTAAGGCAAGGGGCTTCAGGCTCGAGGACGTCATATTTCCTCGGTGACAGGGTCGGCATGGTCCAGAGGGGCGTTGTTAATCCAATATGTCAATTAAACTGCTCAAATATTTCTCTTCCTTAACCCGCGACCCCCGAAGGGGGGGGGGGGGAGGGGGGAGGGGAGTGGGACAGAATCTGCCCCTCCCGGATTTTCTCAATATCTTGAAAGCTATGATAGATATTGACGTAAAACGTTCCGTACCTTATGTTGCATCCATTTTACGTCTTCTCTCAACATGTCAGTTGGGCAAACTACAGAGAGGCGATCAAAAATAGATCAATCAATTTTTTTTATTTTGCTATGCCCATATGTGGGCATACATCCAGTATCAAACTGTGAGGTCTATGTCATTAGGCCAATTTGGAGCAACATACGCATAATCGGGGGTTAAAAAGTGTTGGAGAACATGCTGTCCATCAATATATCGGAATAATAAAGGTGACCAGATGTGTCAGTTGTTTTTGTATTTGTATTTGCATTTCGTTTAAAGAACACTCCACAGCAGCAGTGGCTTTTCAGGCTCCGAGTCATGTGCAGGGTTCCAGAGTCAAAAATGAAAGCTAGCGTAGATTACACAAACATACACATCTGCGTACACACGCTCGCGCACACACACTCAAGCACGCATCTGCCGTTTCAATGCTCGTTGAAAACGCTACCCGCTGAGAGTAACAAGATCGGATGACAGCTGGTTGTGCAGCACCGGCGCTCTCGAGAAGAAGCGCCGTCTCCCGGCCTCGGTTGGGGACCGAGGTACGCAGAGCAGACCGTCCTGCAAGGTTGTACGTTGCCGTACGTCCGAGTTCAAACGGAGGACGGCTGCTAGGGAATCGGGTTCTCCACTCTGGAGCACCTTGTGGGTCAGGTAGAGTGTTGAATAGACCGCAAACTGCTGGGCTTCCAGCCAGCCCAGTCTCTATCGCAGGTACGTAACATGATCAAATTTGTGTCCTACCAAAGATAACTTTGGCAGCGAAGTTCAAGACTTTCTGTATTTTAGCTATGTTCTTTTTTGAGCCGCTACCATAAACTGACATGCAGTAACGGACCTGCGAGAGAACCAGGGCTATTACAAGTGAGGTGATGACACCCTGAGGCGCCACGTGACGAACGTGTGACAGACCCAGAAGTGCTCCAGTGCAGCGGCGGCTGACGGCACCCACGTGGCTGTCCCATGTCAGGTTTTTGTCGAAAATTATGCCGATATTTTTTACCTCGTTACAAGGGACGAGGTTTGTGTCACGAAAGGTGACTTCAAAATTTGGAAGGTTGCGCAAATTTTTGGGGTTTCCAAAAACAATGAGTTGTGTTTTGTTCGCGTTGACCTTGAGGGCGTTCGCTCAGAACCATTGGGCCAACAATGCCAGCGAGTTTTCCATGCTGGAGATGGGCGCTGGGAGTTCGCTCTTTTTGCCAGAGACCAGCACCTGGGTGTCATCAGCGTACTGCAGCACCTTTGCGTCGGCGACGTGCAGTGAAAGGTCGTTTGCGAACACGGAGAACAGTAGCGGTCCGAGAGCTGAGCCCTGGAACACTCCCATGGTGTTCGGGAGCGGGGGCGAGACTCGATCAGTGCCACCACTGCCACGCAGAGACACACTGCGTGTGGCCGCGGAGGTACGCCTCAAATCATTCCGTGTCAATACCGTACAAGTTCAGCTTGATAAGAAGTATGCTGTGATCAATAACGTCGAAACACTTGCTGATATCTATCAAGCAGAGAAGTGAGATCTCCCCGCTGTGAGAATGAGGTCGGAGACAGTCACCAGCGCGGCTTATGTCGAGTGGTGTGGACGGAAGTCGTGCTGGTTGGGAGACAGGAGGTTGTTTGAAGAGAGGTAATGGTAGAGCTGTCGTTGAACGACTCGCTCCACGACCTTGAAAATTATAGAAATGATAGATATCGGACGGAAGTTAGTGGGGTCAGACGGGTCGCCGTTTTTGATGATAGGGTGGATAAGGGAGTGTTTCCAGGAAGATGAATAGTCTGATTGGATTAGACAGGTGTTGATGATGTGCAAAATGACGTCGCCGACAGCAGGGAAACCAGCCTTCAGAACTCGGACAAATATACCATCTGCGCCACGAGCGGGCGAGTACCTCATGCTCAGCAGCGTACAGGTCAGAGTGTCCAGATCAATGGGTAATACAGTAAAAGCACAAGCACCGACTCGGGGAAGAAGGCATGGTACCCGAGGGGCCGCGCTCTGGCCCAGGTCCGCCACTTCAGCTTCCACTCGCGGTCCGACGGAGACGAAGAAGTGGTTCAATTCCTCACTGGACAGCTGAGGCAGCACCGGTGTACCAAAGCGCTTACCGCCCACCACGCTCCGTATGCTCCGCCAGACGGAGTGCGGCCCGCGCTCCCTGATCCAAGCCTCAATACTCTCGCGAGTGTCTCGGCGGATGGCAGATCGGACGGCGCAGTTCAGGTCTCGGTATTCAGTCGAGCTCTGCCCGTTGGTACGCAGTGCGGCACGGCGGCGAGACATGAGGTCCCCGGTGACAGCCGAGATGGCCGGGTTCCGAACGCGAACAGATCATATCGGCGCATGTTTGTCGAGTATGGGCACAAACATACATAACAAGACATCCCACTTCTCAGAGACGGCTGGCGAGCTAAAAACGCTCCCCAAGTCCGCACAGTACAAGTCAGAGAGGAAAACGTCCTGGTCAATTCGCTTCAGACAGCGCGACTGTGTGACGATGGGCCTACGGTGATTACGCGGATGCAGGAACGAATGATGCAGTGTGGACTAAAATCACAAAAAGTCCCACGACAGTCAGTAACGAGGCTACGACAAGATACAATACAAACGCCAAGCAGAGAACCCGAGGTAAAAGTGGGCGTGTTTACATGCTGACACATTGAGTAATCTGATAAAAACTCCTCCAGACGGGTACGAGCAGGGGCCGGCGCATTTTTTAAGGGATCACAGTTGAGGTCACCACAGACGAGAAGAGTCACTGTAGGGTAATCGAGGACCACACTCTGTACCTGTGCCTCCAGGTCCCTGAAGTCGGCGTCCAACGTCGCCGCCGTGTACCGCGGCGGTCGGTATAGGTAGCACAGCACCAGCTGGCGTCCCCGGTCTATCTTCAGAAGCGACCAGATGGATTCTAGTCGGCTGTCCGGCGGGCGTTGAGCGGTGGTTTTGAGAGGCGTCTCCCTGGCGACGATCGCCACTCATCCATAGCCACGTCCGTCAGGGCGGTCCACGCGGAGGATAGAGTAGCCTGGAAGAATCAACAGGCGGTTGGGTTCAGCTGGTTTAAGCCAGGTTTCTGATAGCAGCATAATGTTGTATTTGTGACGATGCAGCATCTCAGACAACTCCGGAGTTTTGGCCGCAGCGACTGAATGTTCAGGGAGCCGATCAGTAGGCCGGTGCCCTCCACCGTACGCCGCGAGCCGGGCGTACGGTGCCCTTACTCCACTGTAAATGACGATCCAAATATTGATTCCGCGACGCAACGACCACAGCGTGAAATACATTTTTAGGTCGGTCATCAGCCGGCTAATCCAATTTTAGATCGTGAAGTCAGGTGGCGAAACAAAATTTAGATCGCTGAGGCTTCTGCGAGTACCGAAATTGAAATCGCAGACCCTTACTTTGGCTATATCTGCCAAAGTGGGGATCTGATCATACAAGTACAGGAAAATATGATGGCGCGATTCGTGCAGTTTCAACCGAAAACAAATCCAGGGGTGATGGACATTTTTTTAGGGGGATATAGTGTTTGAAGGTGTGAATGTCAGGAGAGAAAAAAAAAAAATCCATTTTTAGATCGGATCCCCTTATAAGGGCATGTTCCGCTCATTTGGATGACGTCATGCCCTAATTTTTGATCGATTAATTTTTAGATCGCCTCCCCGTAGTTTGCCCAACTGATGTCATTCAAATTAGTGAAGTAGTTTGGGGGATAATGGCGTTTTAGTGACATGCCATTTTTGGTGGAAAAACGACATTAAAAAAACGTAGAAAATCCAGTTGTACAGCAAATTGCAAAAAAATAAATGAAAGAAAATGGGATTTTCTTCAAAATGGCTATCTTGGATTTGCATTTTTGTTAGTTTTTGACCCCCCCCCCCCCCAATTTTTTTTATTTGTTTAGGACAAATTCCACAAAATCTAAATTTTCTAAGATATAAAAAAATACGGAATATACATTGGATAAACAAGTAAAAACGATACCCACACACCAAATTTCACAGTAGAATCTTTATTTTTGACTGACTTATGCTTCCGAAGTATGATTAACCCATGACGTATTTGTTGAAATTACATTGTATGGCTTTCAGGTACTAGATACAGGCAAATAAATGCCACCACTGTATTTATTAGACAAAACTGGTCTAGAAACATGACTTTTCTTATTTATATTAATCAATTTCAATATTTGACCTTATGCAACCTGACCTTGACCTGAACTTCGCCTAAGGGTCATTACATGAGGTCAGGGTGTACAATTGGCTACCACTATCAAATTATACGCGTAAAATAACCCATAAAATATGTGTCGGATTACTTTCGTAGACCTTTTGCCAATAGTTATATTTTCGAACCTGCCCTTGACGGCTTGACCTTTGCTTACAACTCAATTTCCCTTATGCGGAAGATGTATTATGCCACTGAGAGTACTTTGTGCCATAATAGTCGCAATATAAGGCTTTAAATGGAAAGTATAGAAAATCAAACCCAAATACCTCGATTTTGACATTTCACCTGACTGTGACCTGATATGTGACCTTATCTCGAACATTTCACGAATGTTTTACGTGCGTCTCAATGAGAGTTTTACATTATTCCCTTGTGCGTCTCGCTGCAGTAATTGGTTCGGAAGATAACGAGGTGGCAGTATATGACCTCCCCCCACAGTTCGGCTGAATACCCCAGTGGGGTCGCGGGACCCTTTTGAAAGTCTGGTGGCATGATCGAAAGGTCAGACTGCTGATCTACGTATACGTCGGTTCAAATGATTCACTAGATTCACATGATTATTGTTTTCTCCGGGCTAATTATATGTAGCCCGGAGAAGAAAAAAAAAAAATATTGTCGCAACATCGGGAAACTAAGTTGCATACGTGGATAAACAAGGAGAAAAATCTTGTGTTACGACAGTTGAGTCGTTCTTATTGGGTCGCGCCAATCCAAGGGGATTATAAAACGTTTTCAGCGTCGGTCACCGATTTTTACGACATTTGGTCTCGAGATCAAATCGAAACTCCTGTTGCCCAGAGTCAGGTCCATTTCACCTTACTGGTCTCCTTCAAGGCCAAATGAAATGTAGAAGGACGGGGGACGCTGTTGCGCCCAAAGTTTGCGTCCGATTGCAACACAAATGGTCTCAAACGATGTCCCGTGCCCATTTCCAGGATGACAAGTATTCAAATAGTACATTTGTTCCCGTGACCTTCAAGGTCAAAGGACGAGCAACGCTGTAGCGTCCAACTTTGAGCGCTGACTTGAAGGTCACGGGGCACAACTCTAAGAATGCTTGTCATTCTGGAAATGGAAATGACGGAGAAAAAATCCCGTCCTTTGACCCTGAATTTAAAGGTCACAGGGACTGACCTTGAACGTCACGGGGCACAACTCTGAACATTCTTGTCATCTTGTAACTGGTCACAAGGAATCGTTTGAGACCAATTGGTCGCGATAAGACGGTAACTTTGGGCGCTACAGCGTTCTCCGTCGTTTGCCTTGCATTTGATCTTGAAGGAGACCAGTAAGGTCAAAATGGACCTGATTTTGTAAAGCAGGAGGTTCGATTTGACCTTAGGACCAAATCGCGTAAAAATCGGTGACCGACGCTGAAAATGTTTCTGTGGAGCTGTGGACCTCATGGACATTGGACATTCTTACAAGCTATTTTTAGGCGCCCGAGTGTGAAAGGTACAATACGTCAGCACCTTCAACGCCTCGCCAGGAATATTAAAAAGGTGGCACGGTGATTTCATAGTGGTCCAGGCCTCTTCGTAGGCGCCATCCAGGGCGCTATGGGGAGTGGGGGGGGGGAGTGGGACAAAAGCATGTTATTTGTTTCGAAGGTCACGAGTGCCCGGTCGCCGTCGGAGGGAAGCTGAAGGCGTCAGGGTGCCATCATTCTGAGTGTGCCGGGACACCGCATCGCTTTCGGGCCGGCAAGGTGCCATCCGGGGGCGGTATGATACCTTCCGAGGGCAGCAAGATGCCTTCCGAGGGTGGAAAGACATCTTCCGAACTCCGAAGGTGGCATAATGCACCCTGAGGGCGGCAAAATGTCTTCCGAGGACTGCAAAATGTTTTCCGAGGGCGACATGATGCTTTCCTAGGGCGGCATAATGCACTCTGAGGGCGGCAAGATGCCTTCCGTGGGCGGCAATATGTCTCCGAAGGCGGCATGTTGCCTTCCAAGAGCAGCATAATGCGCTCTAAGGGCAGCAGGATGCCTTCCGAAGGCAGCATATTGCACTCTGAGGGCAGCATAATGTGCTCTGAGGGCGGTAAGGTGCCTTCCGAGGTCCACAAGACATATTCTGAGGTCGACATAATGCACTTCGAGGGCGACAAAATGTCTTCCGAGGGCGGCAAGATGTTTTCCGAGGGCAGCATGATGCTTTCCGAGGGCCGCATAATGCTCTCTGGACTCTGTTGAGGGCATGATGCCTTCCGAGGGCGGCATAATGCGATCTGAGGGCGTCAACATGCCTTCCGAGGGCGGCAAAATGTATTTCAAGGTCGGCATGATGCCTTCCAAGAGCGTCATAATGCGCTCTGAGGTCGGCAGGATGCCTTCCGAGGGCGGGATATTGCGCTCTGAGGGCGACATAATGTGCTATGAGGGCGGCAAGATGCCTTCAGATGGCGACAAGACATCTTCCGAGGGCGGCATAATGCACTCCGAGGGCGGCAAAATGTCTTCCGAGGGCGACACGATGTTTTCCGAGGGCGACACGATGTTTCCGAGGGCGGCATGATGCCTTCCGAGGGCGGCATGTTGCCTTCCGAGAGCAGCATAATGCCTTCCGAGGGCGGCGATGTACCTTTTGAGGGCGGCATAATGCGTTGTGAGGGCGGCAAGCTGTCTTCTGAGGGTACGAGGGTGCCTTGCAACAGTGCTACGACGCTGTCGGTAGACACAAGTGCGCCTTGGCGCCCTCCCGAGAACGCTACGGCACCTTCAGCGCAGGCAAATCCTTTGCAAGAACGGCGTCGCGGCGCCTTCGGCGCCGCGGTGCCCGAGGCGCCGTTTTCTAAGACAGGGGCGTCAGCCCCTACGCCCATCCCCCTGGATCCGCCACTGTCCAGGTATGTCGGGCACGTTAAACTTTCGCTTCTAAATTCTGCCGGACGCCAGGAATTGCTTGATCGGGTGGTGGGGTCAAGGCCTGCGCAACAAGCTATGCTTAGCGCAGAGCCTGACCTCGTAAATCCATCCATTACAAAACATTCGGACTAAATATATTTTTAAAAAACGTGACATTCGTTGACTATTCACCTGTTGACTAGTCACCTGGAGCAGTAACTTTCACCTGTTCTCAAAGTGGCGGACAGCTTTGCGATACAATATTTGCAAGGGCTTTCAATTGATTGTCTATCCAATTTGTTTCTGGCTAGCATATTTCCCGAGATATTTGGGAGTTCCTGGGGTAAACTCCCAAAGTTTGGTATCTTGACCTTTGATGACCTCTGGCTCTGGCGACCTCAATATTGACTTGAGACAAACAATAACTGAACTGGTTTCGACATTAATTTTGATGAGCTATAAACGTTGTTTTTGGATTTTCCTACTTCGTGTAGGAGCTGAGTCGATGGGGGGGGGAGGGGGGTTTAGACACCTCAGCCCGCTTGGCATGGCGAAAGAGGCGCATATAGCGGAACGGAGCAGGTTAAATCTGCATTGCCACACGCACAACACGGTTTCATACCAAATCGATCATGCAAAATAAGTCAGCAAGCCGATCAAGGCGATCTAGTCAGTCTTTTGAAAAGAAATAAATATCACGCAACAATTGAAATGATGTAAAATATTTCGAGAAGTAATGGCCCTTTAAAGTGTATACCTGGCCCTTCAAAGTGTATACAATTCAGTGTTGCTTCAAAAGCTGTCCATGTTGCGCCATATTTCTTGCATTGTACTATAATGACTTTAGACCTGTCCGGGAAGCTGGAAACAATGAACATTAATTGTGAAGTGCTTCAACTTGACCAGCATTATCTCCAATTTACAATCAAATGATATTTTACCGTTTTACGTTCACGTGCCTACAATTATTATTCATTGATATGGCAGCTTTATAACAGCCGTCTCATTTATCAGAAATCTCCTGTATTGTTAGTTTTTTCTCGAAAATTCGAAAATTAGAACGCTTCCCCCCTAAGAGCACCATTCACCTTGTGGCCAATATGTTTAAAAGAGACTTGACCCTCACCGAATGTCGGGGTCTTGAGAGTGTTCGTCAGATCATTTGTATGGTCGTTATGCACGTCAAACATAGCGACTTATACGTCCAATACTGCATAGATATGTGTTTAGGAGAATACTCTTGCATTTCTGATTTCCACTTAGCTAACAGCAGTGAAAGTGTTAATATAGCATCTGACTCGCTCGCCTAGCGGTGGCATAGTTGTTGTCTTTAGTGGTCATCTGACTCGCTCGCCTAGCGGTGGCATAGTTGTTGTCTTTAGTTGTCGTCATCTGACTCGCTCGCCTAGCGGTGGCATAGTTGTTGTCTTTAGTGGTCGGCATCTGACTCGCTCGCCTAGCGGTGGCATAGTTGTTGTCTTTAGTGGTCGGCATCTGACTCGCTCGCCTAGCGGTGGCATAGTTGTTGTCTTTAGTGGTCGGCATCTGACTCGCTCGCCTAGCGGTGGCATATTTGTTGTCTTTAGTGGTCGTCATCTGACTCGCTCGCCTAGCGGTGGCATATTTGTTGTCTTTAGTGGTCGGCATCTGACTCGCTCGCCTAGCGGTGGCATAGTTGTTGTCTTTAGTGGTCGGCATCTGACTCGCTCGCCTAGCGGTGGCATATTTGTTGTCTTTAGTGGTCGTCATTGTATGCGTAGCGGCTGCATTATATTTCGGACGTTTCGCTTGCTTGTCGTCGTACTCCCATAATTGATGGTCCCTTGTTCCCTGACCCGGAAATAAAGGCAAAATAACAAACCACTCGGTACCTGTCGAAACGTTTGTATAGGTCAGCCCTCGACATAAGTGCTTGCATAAACGCCGACACATATTTAACATGCAACGAACACCGGAAGGAAACCGGTGGACGCGTTCCATCAAATAGAGTCCATACCTACCTCGTCAGCACCAGACATGAATACACACAGGAAGCAAGTAACGTGCGTTATGCTGTTTACTTCACTCAGTAAAAAGGATTAGAGTCGCATAGAAACATACAGCTGTGCGATACCATCGTTATCAAACGTCTGAAGACGGGACGTGGAACGGACAATGGACAAGGCTCGAGTCTATACCAAATCATGAAGTATTAAGTGATTTGTTTTCAACTTGGTGAATTATTTACGTCAAACTTTTCAGACAAACTTTCCTGTCATAGGGCACGCAATTGACTGATGGAGAAGCTAGAAGCGCAGCATGTAAGTAGCATGGTTGTGGTGGTGACAGCCATAGTTCAAAAACACAGTTTTTCTTATCGCTGAAATGCGCTTCACATTGATAAAATAACTCACTGTTGAACGACACTTTTAAGACCAGGTCATAACACTGGCTAACATCGTCACGTCTCAGTCTCGTCCTACTCTGCCTTAGTGTGCATAGTGACGGCAACTTTGCTGGCACAGCTGGCACCAACCCCATCAGGGGGCTCACTCAGGCACCTTCAGCATTACGCAGGAGGGTCCTATCCAATACCAGCCTCTGATAGGTCGTGACGTCAACGGTACATGACTTTTGCTAGTCGGCATGTTCAGCGTGCAAAATCCCATTGGGAGCCCCTCCTTTAATTCTAAAACTAAAAAGGCTAGAGAGACACAGAAACGAGCGTTCAAAAGCACTCTACAAGGCCATCCGAAGTTACTCGGGTATTATTTGGCTCAGGTCAATATTGAGGTCACCAGAGGTCATCAAAGGTCAAATTTTCCAAGTGAAGGAGTTTGCTCTAGAAACCACCAAAGATCTCGGTAACTCTGAGAGGTAGTAACAAACAGAAGCAAACAATCGAATGCTCTTGAAAATTCAAATCGCCTTAGTTTACTCAAATTTAAGCTCAAATAAATATTTTAGGCCCCAGAGGTCACCAAAGGTCACGAGGACATTTTTCCAAAAAGTTGTCATAAATAACTTTGTATTGGTTAAACATATAGCAGTGATTTTAACACCATCGTGTTTTTCTCATAAAAGCGCTTCTAAAAAAAATGCTGACCTAGTTAGGTCAAATTCAAATTTTGACCTCAGGTCAAGGTCATTTGGTGCCCCAGGTAAGTCATGCTGCGTATGGGGCGACGCGAATCGATGAGACAAATACAGTGGTGTCATTTTCGCATCTCTATTTTTATTATATCAAGATGTATTGGGAAAAAAGTGCTGGTGACGTAAGATGACCTCAGCCGACCTTGCCGAGGTCACTGTGCAACAATTGCACCTGAGTCATCAATAATTAGCTAAAATAACATGATTCTGAAGAAAAAAATGGCCTGATCCAATGCATATTCTTTGAAAAGGAAACATTTGTATACTACCCCATTGACTTATAATGGGGAGGTCACGAAATTGACCCAACCTTAGGTCACCGATACAAACAAAATCCGAGATAAACGAACTGTAGGTACTTATGATCTTATGAAATTCTGCAAGTTTCAAATTTATCAGACAAACACTGTGGCTTTGTCACGACCACAAACATTTTTTGAGGTAAGGTCACTTGACGTGACCTGGTGACCTGACTTGAGACGACCTTAAGTTAAAACTTTCGCACAATGTGAGTGATGTGAGTGATGAGATGCACACATAGCCGTGCCAAATTTGCTTATAGGGGATGCTAAATGCTGGCTGGGGCCCCGAGGTGCCCCAGCCAGCCTGCGGGGCCCTCTAAGGCCGACAGAATGCCCTCAGTCGGCTTGAAGGGCCCCGGTAGGACTGAAAGGGTCCTCGAAAGGCCTGTAACTTTAACATGGGCCTGTCCGGCATTCTTTTGCGACCATTTAGAGGCCCAACAAAATATAGTGGCCTAAATCCGAGGAGATCTGGTAGGGGCGTCACTTTGACCATCCCTGAGGATTATCGAGAATAGCGAGAAAACAGCGGGGCGCAGCAAATTTGGTACGGCTATGTGTGCATAGCAACGACAACCATAACAACAACCAGAAACATTTATTGGAAGCCAAACAATAACAACAGTGGGTAGTGGGGAGATGGTGTAAAGGCACACTTGGCCTATAACGAGGCACCATCCCCCGCGCGACATTTTGAATTTCTACACCTGACCATCATGTGCATTGTTTAGTCAATGACCGCAGCAACAGTTTCCCTCCCGCGCGTGCCGAGCTCCTCTGCTAATTTTAACGGAAACGTTTTGTGTCGGAAATATATTTTTGGAAAAGATGTGCTACCCTCTGGGAACTTGAAATGCTAATGTTTGTCCCATGTATAAGTGTGTCGTATTGTTTGGTGGTAGTGAAGTGAGTGAAGTCAGTGTTTAGTTCTGTGGAGATATTTTGAAAGAGACTTTGTCTGAGTGGCGCATAAAGTGGGCAGTGTAACATGAAGTGCAATGTGGTTTCTGTTCTGTGTCGGCATTGGCAGTGTGGGTGTGGGGATTTTTGTATTTGGAATAGGTGTGCATTTAGATCTGAATTTCCTAGCCGTAGTTGAGTGTGTATTATGTTACCACGTTTGGAGCCGAGAGTGTAATAACTAGGTGGATGCCTTGCTCCCAACAAAGCTGTGATATATTTTTTTGAAGGTTCGCGATGATTGTTGGGACCGTACATGTGGTGGTAATTTGTTCCATTTACGAGTAGTGTCGGGTATGGACGATTTTTGAAGTCGTGAGGTTCTATTATAAGGAAGCGTCAAAGTGTTCAAATTTCTGAGTGTCCTAACTGTGTCGGTGTGTCGTGGTTGGGGAAAAGTTTGTTTGATATAGTCTGGAACGAAAGTACGTCTGGATAGGTGCCAGAAAAGCGTCAGTCGATGCATTTCTTGTCTAGTTGTTAGTTGGTCCCAACCAAGCTCGAGTCTAAGTTTGTCAGTGGATGTTCTAAAATATGTTCCGGTAACAAGTCTAGCAGCGCGGTTTTGCAGTGTCTCTAGTCTGCGTTCGTCGTAAGCTGTGAGATGCCCATCGAAAATGGCGTCACAGTAGTCGAAATAAGGTCGTATGTACGTCGTGTATATGTTTTCTAAAGGTGGGCGTGGTAGTTTGGAGGCAACTGTATGTATAGAGAGGGCTAAGTGCAATGTTGACTTTGCGAATTATTTCGTTAACGTCTTTGTGGAATCGGAGGCCTGTTGACAGAGTGAGTCCTAAGTGTTTGTGCGAGTCTGTCGTCGGGATTGTTTGTCCAGCAAAATTCAGTGTCGGTGAGAGGTGTTGGGAATTGTTGCTGAAAGTCTGGCAGATAGTTTTCGCAGGACTGAAAGTTATGGCCCATCGCCTGCGGTAGTTTTCAATTATGTTTAGGTCGCGTTGGAGGGATTCCTGAACATTATCTACGTTTATCATCAATTACCCACATTGTGTGCAAGTTTTAACTTCAGATCGTCGCAAGTCAGGTTACCAGGTCACATCAAGTAACCTTACCTCCAAAAATGTGTGTGGTTGCACCAAAGCCGTGTTTGTCCCATAAATTTGCAACTTTCAGGATTGCATAAGGTCATAAGTACTTATAATTCGTTTATCTCGTTTTTTGTTTGTTGTATCGGTGACCTAAGGTCAGGCCAATTTCGTGACCTCCCCATTGTAAGTCAACTTGAAAAAATATACACTTGCTTCCTTTTTAGAAAATATGCATTGGATCAGGCCAATTCTTTCAGAATCATGTATTTTAGCTCATTATTGATGACCCAGGTGCAATTGTTGTTCAGTAACTTCTGCAAAGTCGGCTGAGGTCATCTCGGGTCACCAGCACCCTTTTGCCAATAACTATTGGAATAATAAAGATAGAGACGTGCAAATGACACCACTGTGTTTGTCTCGTCATTTGTAACACAACCTACATGGGTCACGAAATGACCTTGACCTGAGGTCAAATTTTGAAGTTGACCTAACCAGGTCACCATTAGTATGTTGCTTCGAAGCACCTTTACGAGGCAAACACGATGGTTGTAAAATTACAGCTATATGTTTAACCAATACAAAGTTATTTATGAAAAACATTTGGGAAAAAAATGTCCTCGTTACCTTTGGTGACCTCTGGGGCCTAAACCATTGACTTGAGATTTAATTTGAGTACAACTACGGGATTTGAATTTGCATGAGCTTTCGATTTTTTCTTCTTCTTTGTTTCTAGCTCTCATAGTTACCGAGATATTTGGGGGTTTCTAGAGCAAAGTCCTTCACTGGGAAAATATGACCTTTGATGATCTCTGGTGACCTCAATATTGACCTGAGCTAAATAATACATGATTAACTTCGAATAGCCTTGGAGAGAGCTTTCGAACAATGTTTTCTGAGTCTTGCTAGCTTTTTTAGTTTTCGGGTTAGAGGGGGAATCTCAATGGGATTTTGCACGCTGATCATGCCGGCTAGCAAAAGTCATGTACCATTGACGTCACGACCATCGATCAATCAGAGGCCATGTGACCCAGTTCTGGCCAGAATGGCCTACCTTGTTATATAGCCTTTATCCCCATCCTCTGCCACCGGTGTTTTCTTATTACGACCGCCAGCCGGCCGGCAGCGGCTTCCTCCGCGACACCGCTCCACCACCCAGACCACCACCCCTGCCGCCAGGCCAGCCGCCCACACATAGAACGCTCCAGCCAGCTGATGCCAGTCCAGCGGGGTCACATTGTATCGCGGCGCCGCCGTGCGCGTGCACTTGTTGGCTGCCACCTGGGAGAAGATGCGCTTGATGACGCCCTGGTAGCGCAGCTGTCGGATGGCGCGGTCGAACAGGCCGCTGTACGGGCTGTAGTGGGGGAACATTAGGCTGTAGAAGTCCCGCCGCAGCGCCTGTCGCGCCAGCCGCAGCGGACACAGCGCCGACGCAGTCTGGTTGGTGTGCGCGAGGTACTTGTCAGCCCTGCTCAGCAGAGCCCGCTGACTCTGGAACAGGGCTCGCTCGCCGAATATCATGCTAGCCACGAACTCCATCGAGTCGGTGGTGCGGTAGTGTTTGTGGATGCAGTCGTGGCACGTCTGCATCTTGCGCCAGATCTGGCCGCGCGCGCCGCTCGTGGCGTTCTCGAAGATGTAGTAGTGACTCTGGCCGAAGGTGACGTGCGGCTCGAGAGACGACTCGGCCAGCTCCTCGAGACTGTTGATGGCCGTCGACTCGCGGCGGATTGAGAAGAACGCCGTCAGGTTGCCGGAGTAGATTGCCATGAGAGTTAAAGTGGTCTGAAGACAGGGGGAGAAAGAGAGGGAGAAGAGTGGTGAGGAAGTGCCATCATCATTATAGGCATGCGTGTTGAATATGCATAAAAGCGAGCAAACACTCGTTACTTTAACACCAGTAAAACGCCTTTTTGGGCGATGACCGTCGGAGCGCGCTCTGGTAAAGCTAAACAGGTTCGAAATATGAAACGGTAAGGGAGCACACGTGGTAGTAACACAGTCATTTTAGTCCTACAGAAAAATTGCCAGGCCTCAAGGCATGCCAACATAAAAATAAGTTGTATTAAATTGTTCATGATCGCCTTTCTCAAATCCGCCATAAGGGAGTACGTCCTGAGCGCTGCATGCTTCAGCGTATAAATTAATTTCCGAGCGGGCGCGAAGCGCCCGTGAGGTTTCTCGCCAACTTACTAGACAAATTTACATTTGACCCGGCCCGATCCGGCCCGACCCGGCCCGACCCGGCCCGACCCGGCCCGACCCGGCCATACAGACGCTTTTCAGAAGCTAATAACTTTGCAACCACTGCTCCGATTGATATTGGGTTTTCACCATTGGACAGGTGTATCAAATCAATTTTGTTTTTGGTATGGTGCGTTTTGATATAGGTGGTACCACATCGCGTGGCAGTTGGCACACACGAACGTCGAAATGAACACAAAACCTTGCTAAAATGATTCGTGATAACAAAATGGCTGTATTATTCTAAGCATTAATTTATATGCTGAAGCATGCAGCGCTCAGGACGCACACCCTTTTGGAATTTTTGAGAAAGGAGATCATGAACAATTTGCGCTCGCTCGTCCTTCCGTGGTATATGGGAAAAATCTGAATATGAGAGGCCCGGCCCGACCCGGCCCGACCCGACCCGTGGCGACGCTTTTGAGAAGCTAATATCTCTGCAACCGCACGTCCAATGGGCAAGCGGATTTCTTTGCTGAGTAGCCCCATCCAATCTAACCTGTTTGAGACCAGTGCCGACTCATGTGGGTGACTACCACTGCGCGTGGCGCGTGCCGCGTGATGGGTGTTGAAAAGTGTTTTCTCGTAAAAACTCCGCAACGGCTGGGCATATTGTGTTCCAAATTGGTGTGTGACTAGGGACCCCTCAGCCGCCACTTTCCCACAAGTCAGGGGTGGGGTGCCTCTGCACGTGCGCACGTGCACACCCCTAGTATATATCTCAGGAACGGCTGAGCCGATTGTGTTCCAATTTGGTGTGTGGTTCGCGACCTCTCAGCCGCCACTTTCCCACAAGTCAAGGGTGGGGTGCCTCTGCACGTGCGCACGTGCACACCCCTAGTATATATCTCAGGAACGGCTGAGCCGATTGTGTTCCAATTTGGTGTGTGGTTCGCGACCCCTCAGCCGCCACTTTCCCACAAGTCAGGGGTGGGGTGCCTCTGCACGTGCGCACGTGCACACCCCTAGTATATATCTCAGGAACGGCTGAGCCGATTGTGTTCCAATTTGGTGTGTGGCTAGGGACCTCTCAGCAGCCTCTTTTCCACAAGTCAGGGGTGGAGTGCCTCTGCACGTGCGCACGTGCGCACCTTTTTTGTGTGCCTCAGAAACTACTTGCCCGATCGAGTTGAAATTCACCATACATTTCGTTCGCACTCGGTCGTTCATCGCCAACTACGGTGCCTTCCTGGTTTTTACGTTGGCATGCATTGAGGCCTGACAATTTTTCTGGAGGACTAAAATTACTGTGTTACTACCACGTGTGCTCCCTTACCGTTTCATATTTTAAACCTATTTTAGCTTTACCAGAGCGCGATCGCTTGGTCATCGCCCAAAAAGGCGTTTTACTGGTGCTTAGAATAATACAGCCATTTTGTATCAAGAATCATTCTTGCAAGGTTGTGTGTTCATTTCGACGTTCGCGTGTGCCAACAGCCACGTGATGTGGTACCATCTCTATCAGAACGCACAATACTAAAAACAAAATTGATTTGAAGGCCCTATCTAATGGTGAAAACTCAATCTCAATCAGAGCAGTGGTTACAAAGTTATTAGCTTCCGAAAAGCGTATGTATGGCCGGCTCGGGCCGGGTCGGGCCGGGTCGGGCCTGGTCGGGGCGGGTCAAATGTAAATTTGTCTAGTAAGTTGACGAGAAACCTCACGGGCGCTTCGCGCTCGCTCGGTAATTAATGTTAACATCCTTACCTGATAATATTAATTTAGTTGCCAACTGGCAAGCTAATTCATTTAATGAGCATTACCAATAGCAAACTATACCCTATGCACCATTCACAAGTCGCACTTACCATGTAGACAAATATCATGAGCAGACGGGTGGCTGTCAGTGAGCTGCTGACATCGTCTCCCTGGCCCAGGAACATGCGGACCGACTGCTGCGCGTAGTCCACTAGAGACGCCACGGTGTGACGACCGGTGGCCACCGACCAGGTCGATCGTCTCGTCCCCCGGGCTCTGTCGCGTGGTCCCCGCCTTGGCTCACCGCGGGGCCCAGCCTGGCGCTTGTCGCGAGGCCTATCGCGGGGCCCGCCGATGACCAAGCCACGGACCGCATAGCCAGCCTTCTCCGTGAGCCACAGCAGCAGGGCGAACAGGGGGATGTAGACGGACACCATGGCCCAGATGGGCTTTGTGAGGACGCCGAACACGAGGAAGTCGGAGTGCCAGTGTCCGGGCTGGCCGGTGGCGATGGAGGTGGTGTCGCTCCAGAACCACTCGCCCATGTAGACGGCGGTGCTGCGCTGCACGTCAACGGTGCAGGTGCCAGCGCCCAGGTCAGCCCTGCCAGCCATCAGCCACGACGGCCGGCCGTCTATGGTCCCGTTACTCTGCCGGGGAGGGGTACAGTACCGTCACTCTGCCGGGGAGGGGGAGGTACAGTACCGTCACTCTGCCGGGGAGGGGGTACAGTATCGTCACTCTGCCGGAGAGGAGGAGGTACAGTACCGTCACTCTGCCGTGGAGAGGGGGGTACAGTACCTTCACTCTGCCGTGGAGATGGGGGTACATTACCGTCATTCTGCCGGGGAGGAGGCACAGTGCCGTCACTCTGCCGGGGAGGGGAAGTACAGTACCGTCACTCTGCCGGAGAGGAGGGGGTACAGTACCGTCACTGTGCCGGGGAGGGGGTACAGTACCGTCACTCTGCCGGAGAGGGAGCATAGTACCGTCACTCTATCGAGGGGGGGGGGGGGGTACAGTACCGTCACTCTGCCGGGGAGGGGGTACAGTACCGTCACTCTATCGAGGGGGGGGGGGGGGGTACAGTACCGTCACTCTGCCGGGGAGGGGAGGTACAGTACCTTCACTCTTCCGGGGAGGGGGTACAGTATCGTCACTCTGCCGGAGAGAAGGGGGTACAGTACCGGCACTGTGCCGGGGAGGGGATACAGTACCGTCACTCTGCCGGGAAGGGGGTACAGTACCGTCACTCTATCGAGGGGGGGGGGGGGGTACAGTACCGTCACTCTTCCGGGGAGGGGGTACAGTACCGTCACTCTATCGAAGGGGGGGGGGGGGGTACAGTACCGTCACTCTGCCTGGGAGGGGGGTTACAGTACCGTCACTCTGCCGGGGAGGGGGTACAGTACCGTCACTCTATCGAGGGGGGGGGGGGGGTACAGTACCGTCACTCTGCCGGGGAGGGGGTACAGTACCGTCACTCTATCGATGGGGGGGGGGTACAGTACCGTCACTCTGCCGGGGAGGGGGTACAGTACCGTCACTCTGCCGGGGAGGGGGTACAGTACCGTCACTCTGCCGGGGAGGGAGTACAGTACCGTCACTCTATCGAGGGGGGGGGGGGGGGGGGTACAGTACCGTCACTCTGCCGGGGAGAGGGGTACAGTACCGTCACTCTGCAGGGAAGGGGGTACAGTACCGTCACTCTATCGAGGGGGGGGGGGTACAGTACCGTCACTCTGCCGGGGAGGGGGTACAGTACCGTCACTATATCGAGGGGGATGGGGGTACAGTACCATCACTCTGCCGAGGAGGGGGTACAGTACCGTCACTCTGCCGGGGAGGGGGTACAGTACCGTCACTCTATCGAGGGGGGGGGGGGGGGGGGGCACAGTACCGTCACTCTGCTGGGGAGGGGGTACAGTACCGTCACTCTGCCGGGGAGAGGGGGGTACAGTACCTTCACTCTGCCGGGGAGGAGGCACAGTACCGTCACTCTGCCGGGGAGGGGGAAGTACAGTCCCGTCACTCTTCCGGGGAGTGGGTACAGTATCGTCACTCTGCCGGAGAGGAGGGGGTACAGTACCGTCACTGTGCCGGGAAGGGGATACAGTACCGTCACTCTATCGAGGGGGGGGGGGGGGTACAGTACCGTCACTCTGCCGGGGAGGGGGGGTACAGTACCGTCACTCTATCGAGTGGGGGGGGGGGTACAGTACCGTCACTCTGCCGGGGAGGGGGTACAGTACCGTCACTCTATCGAGGGGGGGGGGGGGTTACAGTACCGTCACTCTGCCGGGAAGGGGGTACAGTACCGTCACTCTGCCGGGGAGGGGTACAGTACCGTCACTCTGCCGGGGAGGGGGGTACAGTACCGTCACTCTATCGAGGGGGGGGGGGGGGTACAGTACCGTCACTCTGCCGGGGAGGGGGTACAGTACCGTCACTCTATCGAGGGGGAGGGGTACAGTACCGTCACTCTGCCGGGGAGGGGGTACAGTACCGTCACTCTATCGAGGGGGGGGGGGGGGGGGGGGTACAGTACCGTCACTCTGCCGGGGAGGGGGTACAGTACCGTCACTCTGCCGGGGAGGGGGTACAGTACCGTCACTCTATCGAGGGGGGGGGGGGGGGGTACAGTACCGTCACTCTGCCGGGGAGGGGGTACAGTACCGTCACTCTGCCGGGGAGGGGGTACAGTACCGTCACTCTATCGAGGGGGGGGGGGGGGGGGGGGTACAGTACCGTCACTCTGCCGGGGAGGGGGGGTGCAGTACCGTCACTCTGCCGGGAAGGGGGTACAGTACCGTCACTCTATCGAGGTGGGGGGGGGGGTACAGTACCGTCACTCTGCCGGGGAGGGGGTACAATACCGTCACTCTATCGAGGGGGGGGGGGGGGGGGGTACAGTACCGTCACTCTGCCGGGGAGGGGGTACAGTACCATCACTCTGCCGAGGAGGGGGTACAGTACCGTCACTCTGTCGAGGAGGGGGGTACAGTACCGTCACTCTATCGAGGGGGGGGGGGGGGGGGTACAGTACCGTCACTCTGCCGGTGAGGGGGGTGCAGTACCGTCACTCTATCGAGGGGGGGGGGGGGTACAGTACCGTCACTCTGCCGGGGAGGGGGGTACAGTACCATCACTCTGCCGAGGAGGGGGTACAGTACCGTCACTCTGTCGAGGAGGGGGTACAGTACCGTCACTGTGCCGGGGAGGGGGGGTGCAGTACCGTCACTCTGCCGGGAAGGGGGTACAGTACCGTCACTCTATCGAGGTGGGGGGGGGGGGGGTACAGTACCGTCACTCTGCCGGGGAGGGGGTACAGTACCGTCACTCTATCGAGGGGGGGGGGTACAGTACCGTCACTCTGCCGGGGAGGGGGGTGCAGTACCGTCACTCTGCCGGGAAGGGGGTACAGTACCGTCACTCTATCGAGGTGGGGGGGGGGGTACAGTACCGTCACTCTGCCGGGGAGGGGGTACAGTACCGTCACTCTATCGAGGGGGGGGGGTACAGTACCGTCACTCTGCCGGGGAGGGGGTACAGTACCGTCACTCTGCCGGGGAGGGGGTACAGTACCGTCACTCTGCCGGGGAGGGGGTACAGTACCATCACTCTGCCGAGGAGGGGGTACAGTACCGTCACTCTGTCGAGGAGGGGGTACAGTACCGTCACTCTATCGAGGGGGGGGGGTACAGTACCGTCACTCTGCCGGGGAGGGGGTACAGTACAATCACTCTGCCGAGAGGGGGGTACAGTACCGTCACTCTGTCGAGGAGGGGGTACAGTACCGTCACTCTGTCGAGGAGGGGGTACAGTACCGTCACTCTGTCGAGGAGGGGGTACAGTACCGTCACTCTATCGAGGGGGGGGGGGGCACAGTACCGTCACTCTGCCGGTGAGGAGGGGGGAAGGGCACAGCACCATCACTGCCGGGGAGGAGGGGGGGGGGGGTGCAATACCGTCACTCTGAGGGGGTACATTACCGTCACTCTGAGGAGGTACATTACCGTCACTCTGAGAGGGGTTACAGTACCATCGCCCTGCCGGTGAGGGGGTCACAGAATCATCACTCTGAAGGGGTATATTACCGTCACTCTGAGGGGGTACATTACCGTCACTCTGAGAGGGGTACATAACCATCGCTCTGCCGTTACGGCAGAGTTGAAAGTGTTGTCAGCTGCAGTCAGGTGTGACACAGTCGTCACAGGTCAATGTATCTTCTTAACACCAGGGTCACGTATAAGCACGTACAGATGATGCTATTCGACCCGTCTGCCAAGCAGCGAAGGAGATGCGTGAATCACGTGGGTGGTGGAATTACGGCTATGAATGCATATTGTAAGGCACGCTTTCACTTGTATGTCGTAGCAATAATATACAATCATGCAGACTCAATAATAGCTCGTTTTAGTTCGTTGCGAAGTGGCAGACAATGCAGTGCATGTGGGTTTTGAACTGTAACACGTCTGCAAAACTTGAGTGGGATTATCTTTGTCACGCCATGCAAACGTCTCTCAACGAAGGACAATTTGTATGCTAAACTTCAATGCCAGGTTCGTTTACACTGTACAAATTTAAACTCTTACAAAACATGCATAATTACAGACAACATACTCAAATATATCAAGAGCAGGCAAACTCATATCGCCAGCTTCACTCCTCCCCTCCTCTCTCCTGTTTCCGCCAAGCGTTCTGGGTCGGGCCGGGCACTGCACCGGATCGGTGCTGACCTGCCCTCGGTCAAAGGTCACATGACTTAGAACAGGTCAGGTGGACCGGGGCGGGGAGGCCTCCTCAGTTGCTCGTGAGTCGCTCGTTAAAGCAGTGCCGCGGGACAGTGATCAGATCAGATCAGTTTATTAAGTTTATGCTTCTTATTGTATTTCTACCTGGCAACCCAGAAGGAATGCCAGTCAGCCCCCGGTAAACCCAGTCTTTGGGAATGTGTCATCCCTGATCCAGGGGCGGAACTTTTTGTTTTGGTTGTAGATGCAGTAGCAGGTAACCGCCCCCCCATTTTTACATACATTTGTTTACATTTTTTAGATACTTCATGCTTCTATGTGCTCTGAGAGGTATTTGCTTGCTTTGTTCCCAACTTCGGTAAATTTTCAGTTGAAGTAGACACCATTAACACTCGTCCTACGTGAGATTTTTCACCTTCGCTCTACTGGGGGAGGGCCTGACAGGCCCCCCTTGTTAACTTCCAAACCAAGCAACTTAGAGCAATGCAGTAAGAACCAGCATGTTGCCTGTCATGATAGGAATCTAACAGTATGCGATTGTTAGGTTTCAGATCAACGGGTGACCTTCCAGGTCAAGTGAATGACCTCGGATCGACCACGTCCAGAACAGCGATTTTGCTCTGTCAGAAAACCTCAAAATTAGAAATTGATAAATGTAAATAAAAAGGCATGTTCCTAGACCAGTGTTGTCTCAGAAATACAGAAAAGGTAATTATCTGTTCGTATCTTGTCAAAAAAAGTCAAAAAAACTATTAAAAAATGACGTCATGAGTTCCTTACACTTAGAGAGCCATCACTCAGTCAAAAATAGAGTTATTGCTTTGAAATTTGGTTTGGATATTGCTTTGCTCTATCAGAAAACCTCAAAATCCATCCATACTCAGTTATGTCACATATATGCCGGTTTTTATAACTTGTTTGCATTTTTTTATTTTGTGTTGATGTCCCCCCCCAAAAAAAATTAGGGGTCAAATACCCCAAATTTTGCAAATCCGAGATTGCCATTTTAAAGAAAATGCCATTTTGTATCTTTGGTGAATTGCGTTTGCAAATTTCTTTAAAACTCTGTTTTCTACAATTTGTCAAATATTTATCGTTTTCCCACCAACATGACGTCATCAAAACATGATTATCTCACACATTTTTTTTAACCAATTTCAATTAAACATTTACAGCCTACGTATACTTGTTGTAAACTCAGCTGCTGCAAATTTCAGAATTATGCACCGCAAGTGTAAAATGTTATTCAAGAAAAACATCAGGGGGGCTGTCAGGCAAAAGGGCGAGGGTTAAAACCAAAAATGTATTTTTGACATTTTTTTTTGGGGTTGCTGATTCCAAATATGTCCACTATTCGTGTCATTATTTTTGCTTCGTTTTGTATTAATTTATAGGTGTTTTTGTTAGGTGTTTATTTATAGGTGTTGTTTTTTATTTATATATATATATTTAGTTTTAAACATTTTGTTGGGGGTGGGGGGGGGGGAGGGGCGTGGCATTGGGCAAAACCATATATTTTCTCCCAAACTTCTTGAGTGGAAGGCAGCTGCTCTCCCTGCCCCCTTTTCCACTGCCCCTCCCCCTTGCCCCTCCCCCGTTCCTATGCCTATGGTTTGCACATCTGCAAAGTTTTTCAGCGATGACTAAAAACGAAAAACGGTGGGACGAAGCGTATCCGTTTTCTTTGCCCACCTTATAGGTACATACATCATATTGGGCCAAACTTTTTTTTCTTTGAGAGAACCCCTCCTATGTAATATTTGTTTGCAGATTTGAGCTTTTCTCGTCTTTCGGTACCTTTTACTCCACCAAATTACCTGACCCTAAAGGGAGTCTTAACCCCTTGTAAGAGGCGTCTCTAAAAGAACAGAACAATCTGGTTAGGTCGACTTGCTCTGCGTTACATTTTTCAGTGGCGCATAGGTGTCGCCAAGGAGGGGGAAGGGCAAACGGGGCAACGTGCTCCCAGAGTCTGGGACCTCTTGACCTCTTGCCATCGATACATATACATATTTAACCCGGCATTGACTGGGGTCTCAGCAGAACGCCATTGACTGGGGGGGGGGGGGGGGGGGCGTTAAACGCCTCCTGGTTATCTTCCGAACCAATGATCGTAACGAGACTCGCAAGGCGGCAATCGAAAGTTCTCAATGAGATGAATCTAAAGCATGCTTTAAAAATTCAAAATGAGGTAGAATATCAGGTCACAGTTAGGTCAAAGGTCAAAATCGACGTATTTTAGTTTATGGGCCATACTTTCCAGCAAAAGCCATCGATTACGACCATGATCACCCAAAGTGCTGCCAAAGGTATTATACACATGGGCTAAAGTGAGATTGTTGGCAAAGGTCAAGGTCAGGTCACACAAATTCACCATGCGCAAAATATCTACAAAAGTCATGCAACACATGTTTTATGGGTTATTTGCCACGTATAATTTGATAGTGATAGTCATTTTTCCAACTGAATTAATTCACGTGAAGTTATTGTCAAGTTCAGATCAAGTTCAGGTAACTGAAGGTCAAAAATTTGAAATTGATAAATATAAATAAAGAAGGCATGTTTATGGACCAGTGTTCTCTCAGGAATACAGTGCTGGCATTTATTTGTCTGTATCTGGTCAATAAAAGCCCAACAACGTAATTTCAAAATAGTTAAAGTTACCCATACTATTGATGTTGTCAGTCAAAAATGAAGATATCTGTTTGAAATTTGGCATAGTAGTTGCGTTGGTATGATTTTCTGACATACATTCCGGTTTTTGGAATATTTGGGAAATTCCGATTTTGTGATGATCCCCCCCAAAAAAACGTATTTTTAGTTTTGGGGTCAAAAACTATAGAAAAAACGAGAAAACCAGTTTGTAGCCCTTGCAATTTGATATCTTTTGGCGTTTTTTGATTGCATTTTGCTCCAAATGTGGGATTTGTACGGTCTGGCAAAGTTTAGATGATTTTGGTGTAAAACTCGTGTGTAGTGTGAGTGAAATTCACTATTACTCGAGAGAAGAAAAAAAATCGACGAAATTTCTTCATTTTTGTGCACAAGACGTAACAATGATTTATAAGAAAGTACCGGAATTTTTACGTTGATAGCGCTATTAGTTTTTCAGCTATGGCGCAAATTCATCATCAAAAAATGAAAATTCATCAAAAAATGGGCAGGTGGATGAAATCGGGGGTTCGCCTCGACACCAAACCTGCATTTTTTGTTTGCGTTGTGATTGATTTATTCCTAGTAAAGGTCGTTTCTTAGGACGCGAAAGTCTGCCAGAAAGACTTCCTCTCGAACTTAAAATGTCTGGTGATGCCATTGGTCCCGGGCTGGTTCTTCTACATATTACAGCTGAGATGTAAAACAAAAATACATGCAACATATTTCCCACAAGGCAAACAAACTAGGCAGTAACGGCATTTTAGTATGCCTTCATCTTTATGCTAACACAACCCTAGGCAGTACTTTACTAATAATACAAGAGACAAATACGGCGCAGTCATGTCAAAATATGGCGCATTTCTCTTTTATTGCTTTCAATATGTGTGCTGTTTTCGTATAACATGGTTTGATTAGTGTTGAATAAGCCTATTTTCTTTTAAAATGACCTTTACTGATGTAGCCCTCCACCTTTCAACACCATGACCAGGTATAGATTGTGAAAAAGTTTGTCAGGCTCATATGATAATCCTGTGATAATAATCCTGACTTGTAGCCCATTTTGTTTAGGTCTATGATAATTTTTGCTCTTTTTCCAGCAATGTTAACACAATTGGCTAATTTAAGGGTGCATTGCAATATGTGACCTGTCCATTATCCAGAACTACTCACAATGTGAAAACTGAAATATGCTATACACCAATTCTTGCTTTGCTCATGTTTTTTATGTAAGCACCTAGACTGACATTTTGTGTCTGAAATTGAAAATGATACCTGTGTGTCAATAAGTAGTGTTGTTCTTTAGTGTTTATAACCATTTACCTGCATCCCGTCAGTTGTGTTGGTACTGTGCCCTTTTCCTTTAATATTGTTGTTGCATCTATAACATATATTTATTTTAAAGTTGGGTGGGGGGGGGGGGGGGGCTGAATGACAAGTTAAGAGGGGGGGCTAAGCCACAAGTTGAGAGGGCTGAAGCCTCCTCAACTGAATATGATCCTACGCCCCTGTATATTTGTAGTGTCTCATTCTTCCCCCAGCCAAAATGACAGAAATCTGACAGACAGTAAGTCATATTATTGGGGATGCAGATGAAAGACTGGGTGTGCAGATCAGAACATTGGGGATGCACCTGCATCCCCCCTAAGTATATAAAGTTCCGCATGTGTCACTTTACATTTATATGTTTTCCCGTAATTCTCTTTTTTATATTTTGTTGATATTCGACCTGATTTGTGCGTGAACACTGCATGAACAATAACCTCATCTAGCAAATAAATCGTACACATATAATTGATGTAATAATATTCACAAACTTTAATCTGCACTATCTTCAGTCTTTACTCCACCATCTACATCACCGCCAGTGATAGGATACCTTTAACTCCGAGTTCCTAAAGACGTCTGAATCATTTCCTGTTATGCGATTCCTTGGCCAAGCTGGAGATGGGAACCTAACAAAGTGAGCTCACCAGGCGAGTTCAAACATACTTGTTGTGTAACATACATATTTCCTACAGCAAAGTTGCTTTCAAGCCTTTTCAGGAGCAATACATATTGTTATAAAGCCAATAAAGTGAATAAACATATTCGGCTCAGGCGGAGAATGTCCAGTAATCACGAAGCCACAACAGCACAATAATTTGAGCGAACAAAATGAGGAAATAATGCTATGAAATATGCGGTATTGACTGTCCATGCCTACCTAGTCATTCAGCGTTTCACTAAACGTCGCACGATGCTGACGGCTCGTCGCCGCCATGCACAGCTGAGCAATATTTTGTAACTGGACGCCATAGGTGGCCTCAGCTGCCACATATAAACCGGCGCCACAAATGTCGACATAAATTTAGATTCTGAATCCGAGATTTAACCGCACCCCCTAAACGCCCGCCGCCCGGCACTCGACGACCGGACTGGCTCGGACGCTTCACGTGCGATTCAAACAACTGCCAGCAGCCAGTTACCATGACAACGTAATGGTCAACAGTCACAGACAGTCACAAGGGATAAATGAAATCTCCCGAAACTGCATATACAAACACCGTGAGTTTGGATATGACATTAACTCGGCATTGACTGGGGTCTGAGCAGAACGCCATTGACTGGGGGGGGGGGGGGGCGTTAAACGCCCCCTGGTTATCTTCCGAACCAATGATCGCAGTGAGACACGCAAGACGCCATTCCATGAGAAGAATCTAAACCTTGCTAAAAATGTCAAAGTTAGGTCAAATGTCAGGTCACGGTCAGGTCAAACGTCAAAATTGGCGTACTTGAGTTTATGGGTCATACTTTCCAACCACAGCCTTCGATTGCGACCAGTTTCACCCAAAGTGCTGCCAAAGGTATGATACATATCCCGTATAAGCTAAATTGAGATTGTTGGCCAAGGCCAAGGTCAAGGTCAGGTCACAAAAGGTCACTACGCTCAAAATATCTACGAAAGTCATGCAACACATGTTTTCTGAGTTATTGTCCACGTATAATTCGATAGTGATAGTCATTTTACCACCTGACTTCATTTACGTGAAGTAAATGTCAATTTAGGTCAAATTCAGGTCATGGAAGGTGAAATTTTGAAATTGTTAAATCTAAAGAAAAAAGCCATGTTGTCTCACAAATACAGTAGTAGCATTTATTTGTCTGTATCTAGTCAATAAAAGTAAAAAAACGCAATTTCGAAATATGACGTCATGAGTTACCCATACTATATATTTCATAAGTCTGTCAAAAATGGAGATATCAGTTTGAAATTTGGTATGGTAGTTACCTATGAATGAGTCTCTGACATATCTTCCGTTTAAAAAAGAAAAATAGAAATGTTTTGATTGTGATAAATTCCCCCCACAAAAAAAAAAAACGTTTTTGGGGTTTTTGTGGATCAAAAACTAAAATTGTCAAAAATCCGAGATAGCAGGTTTCTACCCCTTGCAGTTTTATAACTTTTGGCGTTTTTCGATTGCATTTTGCTTCGAATGTGGCATTTGTACGGCCTGGCAAAGTTTAGCTGATTTTGGTGCAAAACTCGTGTGTAGTGACGTCACTAAATTCGCTATAACTTGAGAGAAAGAAAAAAATCGACGAAATTTCGTCATTTTTGCACACCAGACGTAAAAATGATCTATAAGAAGGCTCCAGAAGTTTCAGGTTGATAGCACTATTAGTGTTTTAGCTATTGCAAAAATTCATCAGGGGGAGGCTTTAAACGCCCCCCCCCCTCCCCAGTCAATGGCGGGTTAAGTACAATATCCCATCTGAGGCATTTTCCCTGATCACTATTAGTGCTATCATTTGCTAATATGGTATTTTTCCCCGCCATACGATCTTTAAAGGGAGATAATCACCTTTTGATTTTGTTAGCAACAATTTATTTGGCTACCGTTGTGGTATTAAAATGATGTGATCTAACTTTAAGAATTAAATAATATAATTCCCTCATTCAAAGTTGGAAGTTTGGGAAAATTAATTATCTGTATTTTCCCTCCACTATTGGAAAGCGCACATCTGGCGCTTTGGCATAAATCTGCTCAACGTTGTTGAATGGGCACTTATAAACAAATCGTCGACACTAAATAAGTATGGTAATAGGCCACCGTTAAACTAACGATTTCAATGCATTTTTTTTGCAAATGATTCTTGATTGTTCATAAAAGTTTGGCATACATATATTCCCAAAAAATAGAGTGCAGGAAACATATTGCATACCTTCATGATAAATAACAATGCGTAGGGAGGCTAATTTACTGAATTCGTTACCGAGTACTTTCTGATTATAAGCGTGGAACGCTTATCAACTATGACTTGAAATATCTATCGGTAGGAATTGTTATATGCAAAATGTAATGAAATGTAATAATTGTTGACGAGTCAAGGACCAATATGAATATCGTATTGTACTTCGATCTCGATCTGAAAATGACAATAAGTTATCGAAAGACCATGTTAAGGCGATGTCATTTGGCTGTAACCGCACGACGACGACATTAGATACAATGTGCACGTTTTGTTTATTTGAGGCTGTCATGCTGTTCAAGGCTTTCTTTTTTATATATAGATATTCTCATGAGACACCTCGAGCTTAACTTGAATGTTGAGATAAGATCATCTTCTGGTCGAGACACAACGTTGCCCTTCTACCAGTTATCAATAAATACGCAATGTGAAATCAATGGAAAATGCCATTGAATCTATATTGATTCATTGTACATACCACTGTGACGTTACATTTCAGCATGATCTCAACCATAAGGAAATGTCACATCAATGTAGTGTGCTACTAGGGGGAATAGCAGGCTGTAATTTACCGCCAAATGACCTTAGCCGGCGGAGCGCCCGAAAACCGAAGTCATCATCATCATCAATGTGCATACAAACATCACCGCGTGATATTACCGTGGCGGTCAG
>JAXIVJ010005370.1:70000-74540 GCA_036785665.1 Chirona hameri | reverse complement strand
ACTCCAGAAGATTAGTTAAACAAGAACGGCCCTTCCTAAAGCCATGCTGTGTATCTTTGATGAGTTCATTTTGCTCCAAGAATTCAACAATCTTATCTTTGATGATTGATTCAAGCACCTTGCAGACTAATGAGGTCAGACTAACTGGTCTATAGTTTTCCTCTTTACTTCTATCTCCCTTTTTATGAATAGAACAACATTTGCTCTTTTCCAATCAAGTGGAATTTTACTATCTGCAAGTGATTTAGAAAATATTATGGCTAATGGAACCGACAACTCCCTTTCAGATTCTCTTAAAAGTCTAGCATGGATTTCATCAGGTCCTTCTGCCTTGTTAAGCCTTACTTTCTTTAGATATTCTAGAACAAGTTCACTACTTATGCCACCTAGCTCTTCTATAGTCTCCTCTGTCTCTAGCTCAGGCTGAAGTGCTGCAATACTACTCTGGTCCTCGATAGTAAAGACAGATTGAAACTGATCATTAAGCACTTCAACCATTTCACTGTCCTTGCTAACTAACACATCATCTACCTTAAATGGACCTATATTTTTGGAAACTGTACTTAACTTATAAAAACTGAAGAACTTCTTACTATCTGCATTACAATGTCTAGCTAAATCAAGTTCCTTTGCCCTTTTAGCTGCTCTGACCTTTTTCTTAACTGAATTTCTTGCATTCTGGTAGGCCTTCTGATTTATATCTAGTGAAGATCCCTTCAAAATGCCAAATGCACTTCTTTTAGCTTGTATAGCACTCCTTACTTCTGGGGTAAGCCAAACTGGATTGCCCTTGGTTCTGTTACGTTTGTGCCTGAGGGGTATATGCCGATTTTGAATTTGGCTAATCTAGCTTTGAAAACATTCCAGGCCTCACATGCATCTAAACCTGCCAACTCAACGTTCCATTTTATCTGTGCGAGGTCATTTCTAATACCATCAAAATCAGCCCGGCTGAAGTTTTGAACCATAATAAGGTTATCTTTGGGCTTCATTTCTGATGAGATATTGAATTTAACCATATTGTGATCACTGGTTCCTAGACCTGCACAAATACTTATGTCACTAACTAGATCACTGTTGTCTGAGAATACAAGGTCTAGAATGGAGCAATGTCTGGTTGGCTCTGTTACAAACTGATGCATGAAAAGCTCCTCTTCAAAGATTTGCCTATACAACCTACACTCATTTGTTTCCTTCTGCTATACTTTCATATCCTCTTAAGTTAAAATCTCCCATAATAAGGACACTGAGGTCTTCTCACATGATAATAATTAAATAATAAATGCATTAATGAATATATAATACATTATTATTTAGTTGATATCATGAGATAATTAGCAATAATATAATATTTCAAAAAGGCCACAGTCAGTGACTATTCATGTCGTTTCCTCATTCTGTCGAATTGAAAAAATTGTTGTCTGCAGCGGGATTCGAACCCGCGCTTGGCCAACGCTCGATCTGCATGGGTTCACGAGATGCTTAATAGCTCGAAAGCAAACCTCACGGCGTACACTTTTGAACCCGGAAATCGAAAGAAAAATGTTCACGCTTCATTTCTAGCTACTTTTTATTGTCGTATCGGTTGCAGGTAAAAAAGCCGTGGGCCCGTAAAATGGCTTTTTAACATGGAACCCTATGGCCTAGTAGGAAAATGTACGCCGTGCTGCCATATGGACTTTGGGCCCCCGGGTTAGGCGCCCTAAACAAGCTGCGAAACAAACGTCCCGTGATGTAAACAAACTATGTAGTAAGCCAACATAAAGTAGGTATGTGAATCGACTGAATGGACTTTGGACCCCCGGGTTAGGCGCCCTAAACAAGCTGCGAAACAAACGTCCCGTGATGTAAACAAACTATGTAGTAAGCCAACATAAAGTAGGTATGTGAATCGAACCTGTTCGGTGACGTCACAGGCACAAACAATCCGGATTGGTCTGGACCACTGTACTTGTCTGGACAGAGCAAGCAGACAGCGTATGCGTAACTTTACCCAAACGCTAGAGATCAATTGCTGATGATCATTGGTCTTGCTTGTTGACAATTTCGGCCCAAAATGGTCCAAAAGTATCTACTATCACTATTATGCCCTGCCCTGCCCACAACACGTAAAGCGATAGGCATGCAAGCATATATTCGGTCCATAATTGTTCTCCATTGGGAAGAAAACGTCATGAATATTACTCCAACTTCAATAACCGCGATTATGATCATCGCACAAGTCTCAATGGCACACTGAGTGCAAGCCATGTTTTACACCTTATTCGAGTTTCTCAACAACCCGTGTGGGTCCGGACTGTGGCACATCTTAATCGAACATTTGCGACGCATTGGCAGGGGCTCCGCCACAGGGGGCGGGGGGCGTGCCCCCCCCCCACATTTTTGGGGACTTTTAACATTACGCCTATGGGCGTTGCATGGAAAGAATCGACTTAAAAATGCCTGTCCATTCCGCTGTTGATCACTGTTGAGGTCAACGTGCACTCCACTTCCTGCCGATGCATAACAATTTGATAACTCCACATTCAGGACTAATTCTAAAAACAGATCAAGGTATGGACAGACTTGTCAATTATTCATATTTGTCATGAGTCGATTCACATTGATTCACGGACCATAATGAATGATTCAATCATGATTCAATCACTCAACATTACCATAATGAATGATTTAATCATGATTCAATCACTCAACATTACCATAATGAATGATTCAATCTTGATTCAATCACTCAACATTAAAGGGAAGTGTCGACTCCTTTGTCTAACTCCTTTGATTTTGAATGTGCAACTCTAAGATTTTACCAGAATGATCACTAGGTCGTGATCTATCTGTGTACCAATTTTGAAGCCAATCAAAATAGTCCGCGAATGTATTTCCGAATGTGAATGTGAATGTGGGCCAATTGGACACGCGTGTTGTTTATTTTGATTATAAAATGATATTTATAATATTTATTATAATTGCAAATTCCAAGTTTCAAAAGCGACTGACTTTACGTTTCACTTTTTTAAGCGAATAGAACATTTATTTTGATTTTGCATTAGGTTTTTTTTTTTATATAAAGCATGATGTGGAATAAAGCGGCGCCGATGCGACAGTGATATTTGAGACATGCGGAGGTCATGCAAATGTTTGTTTATGATTTAGTTTTTGATATGGTATAGCCTAGAAATTAGGAAAAGGTGTGTACCTTTTGATAATTTTCGTGTGAGAATGTGTGCGTGTACTGTGTGGTTTATGAACCAAAGTATGAGTTAGTTACCTTTTCTAAGTATTTAGGTTACCCCTAACCCTACCAGTTCTCCTACCAGTTACCCCTAACCCTACCAGTTCCAAGGTATGTACCTAGTTAGGGCTGATTGAACAGTGGCTTTGTGCCCACTGGAGTGGACACAAAGCCTCACTTTCTTCACGCAGAGATGAATCACAGCTCAGGACACAGAGCTCATATAATTGGCCATTAAGTGCCTGGTTTGTCCACAGGGCACAGATGAATGCTGGGCCGCTGGCATATTTTGCGGACAGTTTATGCTGTTCGACCAAAAAAGAATTATTCTTTGAGCAATGAATGATTCAATCAGCCTATTTTCTCTGTATGAATGATTCAATCAGTGGCTCACAACAGGTTTGCGCATGAGGTGAATCGATTAATGAGTCATTCATTTGAAATAAGAAAGATTCAATCAAAAGTAGTCGATTCACATTGAATCATTGACAAGTCTGGGTATGGACATCCGAATAGACACCGTCTAAACTAAGTCCATACAATTCAATTCAACTTTCCACCCCGATTTGATCACCTAGCACCTACTGAAATTGCCCCGACTGAATGTAACGTCTTCAAACGTTCAAGTCGCCTTCATTCACATTATTACTGGGAGTGGAAGCCATCGACTGCCCCGTCATTTTAAGCCCGAAAGCAAAACTCGCGTAAATTATTCCAGTTTCCAATTTATCTGTGCAGATGCAAACATATGACATTTTTGCTGTGCCCGCGCAATTCGGCCTCACATCCATTCAGCGTGAATAAATGACCGAAAGCATCATCTGAATAAGTAGGTAAACCTCGATTAATTATAGAGCTTAAAGTTATGCACAACTGATTTGACCATTCGTCCAGGATTGATCAATTGACTTGATGAAAACCCAGTGTCCTAGCATTGGGAAATTTGGGTGGAAAATGACACCCTATGGATACTATTTTTCCACTCTTTTTCCTGAGTTTTACTGTGAATTTCCCACTCCTTATTTTAAAATGTATTGGATAATTGGAAACCTGATACTTATTTATGGATGTAATGATAGACAGCCTGTGGACGAAAAGACAGGTAAAAATTGGCATAGGTAATAACTAATTTTGGTGAGCAGGTAATTGGGCGATAAAGCCCGGTACATATGCTTTTTGGTTTAATTTTCCACTCTTTATACTTATTTTAGTACTGATTTTACTACTTATTATTATATACTTATTATATACTTACTATATATACTTATTATACTTATTTTAGTTTTCCACTCCGTACACCAGCTCCAAAGC